>CM047808.1:92359053-92603209 GCA_026214975.1 Gentiana macrophylla | reverse complement strand
GATTGAGTGATCTCGGGTGTTGCCTCTCAATGTAGGGAGTGTGTTATACTTTTGAGGCGTGGCGATAGGAAATATAAAATATCGTTTTTGTGGAATTCTAAGTCAAGTTGATCTAAACCCGATAGAGACCGAAAGGTATTTTCTTGGTACTAAGTAAAGGAATTTAGTTGTGAGTTAGTTACTATGTTCTTGGTAATTAGTTTTGTTAGGTAAGTCTTTGTAGATAGAATGAAGTTTCGTTTAGTTAACTTGGATAGCTGTTAGTGCTTGATGTATTATATCAAGAGAGGATCGGTGGAAGTTTAGTAGGTTACGCACACACGTCACCAGTGAGTCGATTTGCTGAATACTAGCTTGTCATGATTTTGACTATATCTCGTGTCGGGTTATGTGGATTCTTGATGGTTTGTTGTTGTTTTGTTTTGCTGGGGACGAGCAAAGATAAGTGGGGGAGTTGTTAAGGGTGTTTTTACGTTTTATATTGATATATTTTATAATGATTTCCCGTATTTTATATAATTTGCATAAGAATCAAGTGTTTATATGGAAATATTGAGCAAGTGAGGTTTTAATGGTTGAATGTGAAAGCGTATCGATTTATGTGTTTATTTGATGATTTTATGTTGTTTTGGAAATTATTCGTTTTGGTATGTTTTCGATGCTTGTAGATACTAATGGATGGTGGAAAAGGTGATCTAAAGCTAATTTCGAGATAATAGAGGATCAATCAAGTTTATGGAAGATAGGAAGAGATAAGGAAAGAATAAATCAAGATAAAGATGGAATTATCAAGTTGATCGTCATCGGTGGCGTCAAGATCAAGTGGATGGCGTCCAAGAGCAGACGAGGCGTCTGAAGAGCAAGCTGGCGTCAGTGAAGAATTTAGATCGAGAGAGTTTGGAAGCTGAATGAGCGAGCGTCTAGAACAAGTTCAAGGCCCGAAAGGCGAGCGTCTGAGATCTTGAGACGACGTCAGGAGGAAGAAAATCGAGGATTCGGGTAGTGCTGAACTTCCAACGCAGTTCTTGATATGATAACAACCGATTTGACTCTGGACCTAAAGAGAAAGTTGTAGGGCTTGAAGAGGATTCTACAGGATTTTGAATCACTCGATTACGACTTACGAGGCCCGAGATATGAGCATTACAAGTTCAGAAGCTGTTCGAGGCACTAGGCGAGCGTCCATAATACGGACGGGCGTCCGCCACCAGCCCGAGCCGAAACCGCCTTACTTTTCCCTATAAATACAGCGCGTTTTCAACCTAAAACATATATTTTTGACTCCTATTGATCCCCAATCATAGAGAGCAACCACTGAGTGCGCCAAGCCCTACTTTTGGGGGAAAATTTGGGGTGGCAAGATTAGATGGAGTAGTTAGTTCGTTTTCTTTCTTCTTGTTAGAGTGATGATGAAGTTGAGCAGACCATGGATGAGCCTTGAAGCTCCCTCTTTCCATTTGCAACTTTAATTCTTTTAGATGGATGTTTTGTAAGTTTTAATTCGAATTGTTTCTTTTCTATGTTTATTTGTATCTTGCAATATATATCGAAAGATGATTGTATGATTTGATGCTACCGTATGGCGGAAGTCGGTGTAGTTTAGATCACCATAGGAAAAGTAGATCTTTAATCTATACATAGCGGAAGTTAAGTAGGTTAAATATCTAGATTTCTGAGAGGATCACAATTTGATTAATTCGATGCAAGATTATCTTAGATTGGAATTGAGGATATCACCGTTACCGGAAAGATAGGATTTTCATGTGTTTAATTCATTATGTTGTTCTTGTTCTCTTTCATGTTTTTATGCGCATGTTAATCGAATTTAGATAACGAAGTTAATAGATTCATTAGATTATCGTGAGGAGATTGACAATAATTATTCAACAAGCGGAAGTTGAGGGATAATGTTGTTAGGTTAGGATTCAATCCGTATCTTTGATTTGTATCGATATTAGTTAAGACCGGAAGGTAAACTAATTAATGGCGTGATAAATCGGAAGAGGAAGCGCTTCATTAGAAAGATAATAACCCAAGATAACTAATGAATGAATGTTTGTCTATCTTGTTGATTTAGGTGGGGTGATGGTTGTTGGGAATAGGTTGATCATGGTTTGTTCATGTTTGTTCGGTTGTTAGTTAGTTTCTTGTTTTTTCGTAGATGTAGTTTTATTTATGTTTTATCGCTTTTATCCTTCACGGCTTTGGATTAACAATCCTCTGTCGATTATTTTCCGTTTTAGTTTAGGTTTAGGTTTTAATTAATAAAGAAGGATTAACTGAATTAGATTCAATATCCACTTTTCACGAGGATCGATACCGATACTTATCAACTTTACTAGCAACTACCGGTATTAGGCGGTTAGGAGGTAGTTTTGCATATTAGTATAGGTTTATAAATTTTCTTTTGTTTTAATGATGCAAAATCTCCCAACAAAAGTCAAAAACTTATCACAGGATTTTATCTATGCAAAACAAACAAGTAATATAATTTATAAATCCGGTATTCCCCAAGTGCGAGGGATCGTGATCACGATTGATACGGAGTCGATCACGAGGAATCGAGGTTGTTTAATCTAGTTTTACTAATTCTTCCTAAAAGCGTCACAACACAAAACAAAACTAAAAGCGAAAACAAACAAATAAAGTGAATGGAGGATCAACAATCCAAAGCCGGGAAAGATCGTTGCGAACCAAACTAACTAAACTAATTGTAATCTATAAACTAAGAAACAACTCAATTAATTTAACGAAGAACAAGCAATGATCCACCTATCTCACAACTCTCAACTTCTACTAGATCGTTTGGTGAAGATTAAATAAAGGTTGTGGTTCACCTATCAAAGGTATGAACTTCTCTAAGTAGATAATTCGTTTTGCAATCTTTTATCTCTCGATCTTAAAGATTAGCGGCTCTCGAACCAAAGGTGTAAGATTTATTCAATCTAGCAGCCTAGATTTCTAACCTAACAACTCTCGTTATTTTTAGGTTAAAGATCCAAACTTTATCATGGTGATCTAGGTCTAACAACGATTCTCATCAACGTTAAACATCAAATAAGCAACCATCTCTCGATATAAATTGCATAATCAATAAGGCATAATAAAAGCGAACTTTAAATAAAACTCATGAAACATCCAAAGAAGAAATTGAAAGCAGCTGCGAGAGATTTGCTTCACCACGCTTGTTCTAGGCTTAGCCTTAGCTCATCGTTGGAATAGAAATAACATAATTGAAAAGAAATTAAAAGATGTTTGTTGCGGAGGAAAAAACGGCAAAGCTGCCCCAAAAGGGGCTTGTGGCGCCTAAGGGTCGAAAATATGATGATTAGGGTTTGAGAAATCGCGCCTATTTATAGATTTTAGGTCGGTTTCAGCCAAAGCGGTGCCGTGGGCGCCCGTCCACTATCTTGGGCGCTCGTCCAGCCTCTATGAGCGGAGAATGAGCGGCTCGTTGAGCAGCGTCTGAACTCTGGCGAATGTAAAAAATCACGATTACGGACGCAGATTCACTTTTATGGACGCCGTCCACTACTCAGCTCAGTATTTTGCTCATAACTTCACTTCTAGGGCTCCAAATGGGGTGATTCAACATGCGTTGGAAGCTATTTCAATCCTCTACAACTTTCATCAAGACAACTTTCCCTGAAAGTGCCTACAAGTGTGGACAAAATCCCCATGAAGTGCCTGGTTCCGGTTTCTTCAATGATTCTTCATTAAACATCTTCCAACTCTTCCATCTTCATGTGATCATCGTTTAAGCTCCTTACTCATCATGAAAACGTATCTACCAACATGATAGAAACATGCAAAATGTAACATCATACGAATAAACATAAAACACCGATAAAATCACGTAAATATCTCGATTTTGCATTTAAACACATTTGAAACTCGTTTACTCAATAATTCGATAAAACCAACACTTTTCTATAAAAGTACTAAAATACCAAGGATATTGTTATGGGAATAACGTCATATAAATCATAAATTTCACCTTAACAACTCCCTACACTTAAACTTTGCTCGTCGAGCAAAACAAAACAAGATAAAGGCTCGGAAAGAATATAGACATCTCGACACATATACCGTTTAGTCAATAAACTAGAAGTTCACCCGTGTGTGTGCATAGCCATAGAAAATTTCCACTAAATCCAAACTTGAGGAACTCAAAGCAAAACTAACTAATACCCCTAAGTGGACTAGTACTAAATGACACTCATAAGATGCACCTACAAGCGTGACATATCCCGAAAGAATGATCGAATGAATCTAGGGGCCTTTACGAAATACTCGAGAGGACAATCCACACAACATATCTATCGAGTTTATCTTTTGGGGATAAGATTAACGAAAGACTAAGTCTTATATTCATTTCATAACCAATTTCAAGTTGATTTAATTGCTTCACATTTAAACACACATCGAGAATGAGCTATTGCCCGTCATAGCGAGAATAGGACATTTGAGATAATCCCTACCTTACTCGATCATAAGGCGACTTTTCCTAGCTGTGCGTGAGCTCTTAGTCATCATAGTGGTATAGGACATCGTGGTATACCTACCTCACTCAAATCATCGACTAGCTTTCGACACACCCTTTTTAATCAACTATTAACTTATCCTTTTAATTGACATTAGCCCGTGTTACTTATCACATTCAAACTTCTAGATATTCACGATTACATCGTACTCGGGCTAAATCTGAGACTATCATAAATCTCAAGATATATCGTAGCACTAAGCACATGACTTATAAGATAATCAAAAACTACTAATCCAAAGCGGGGTATAACTTTACAAATTAGCTCATCATTCACTTTATGGCAAGTGGAAAATAATATCGGGTGAAACAACTAACTACGGAACATCGGCATAAAGCATCGATGAATATAACAAACCGAGCAAAAACATGCATTGCTCACTCGAGACAAAACAAAATTTTAAAATTTAGCTCATTTTTGCATAAAAATAAAATCATGTAAGCAAATGTATAGACACATATCGACTTATCCCTCCCACCGCACTTAAATGACAACATGTCCTCATGGTGTGCGAAATTAAAAAAGAAAAAAGTACTTAGGCGATTGTAGTTCGAAAGTGGCAAATCTGGAAGTGGCCATGGTCAAATGCACGAGGAAATCGGTGGCGTGGACCATCCACGGAAAAGCTTGAAATCGTCTAAAGCTCACAATCGCTATCAAAATATCCTGCACACTTGAAAAACAAAGAAATACCTCGGGGATACAAGGATTATATCATATCAGCATAAAAGTGATAGAGATAAAGATAAGAGAAATCGTAAGCAAAACAACACTTAGACCCTTTATAAGCCTAGGGACAGGTGGTACTGACAAAAAACAACACAATCCGAATAAGACTAAAACAACTAGAACAAGGAAAAATAACTAAAGAAAGGAACTAATATAATAAGGGATATCTAGGATGCCTCTAGTAAGCGCTAATGGTTATTAATCGTTAGCTCGACACATTATGGCTTTCGGCTGGATCGAGGCCATTTAACGCTTCTGCGACCCTTTACCTCGTTTAAGCTCCGGTCCGTGGTGTGGGCTGCGAAAGCGACATCAACAACGTGGGGTTAAATCTTTGAAAGCTCTCCATACCTTTTTAAGTTTCCCGTGGTTGTGTTCTTTCTCCTCCGACTCCTCTGATGGCGTTTAAGTTGTCGGCTCCTCTCAAACTCTTATCTCGGCCTTGCACTGCTAGAACTTCTTGAGCGGATCCTACCGTCATCCTCGGAGAACAAGTCGGGTGATAGCTCGTCAAATTCTTCGACTTGAGTAACACCACATCGAGAATATCGAGAAATTTAACAATCAAAGGTTTCTCTTTAGGTTCACCAATATAGTGCTTGCACTTTGACCATTAACTTTCGAAGCGGTTGATCTGGATAACGCGTAGTTCTAGAACACCTCGGGAATGATTTGGAGAATCTCAAAAGGACCGGACCAGCGTGTTCTCAACTTCCCAGGAAACAAATGTAACCTAGAATTGTATAGGAGAACTTGCTGCCCGACACGGAATTCTCTCTTGCTTTATCTTGGCGTCATGGGTAGTTTCATCTTCTCTTTCGCGATCTGGCACTTTCGTATGCACGGAGTGCACGAACTTCGTCCGGCTAATTATGGCTAGCTTTGAAGTCGATCTGTCCACAAGTTTGGGAATCAAAGTTTAAAAACTTGGTAGCCCGATAAGCTACATGTTCTGGCTCGACGAGGCGAGATGACATGGTTTCCGTAGACCATTTGATATGGCGATGTACCCGTAGAAGTCTTATAAGCGATCTATATGCCCAAAGTACATCGTCAACTTGAACTCGGTCTTTTCTATGACTATTCACCGTCTTCTCGGGATTTTCTTAAGACTACGTGGTTGCCCGCTCAACGACCACTAGTCATCGGATGATATGGTGTGCAGGTTTGTAGCGAACACCCATACTTCGAGGACTTTTTCCAAAGGTCGGTTTGCAAAAGTGTGTCCGCTTCATCAGCGATCAAGGCACGTGGACATCAAACCTCACAAAGATGTTCTTGAGAATTTCATGACCGTTTATGATCATTGTGAGGAGTGGCAATTGCCTCACCCATTTTGAAACATAGTCAAGCGAGACTAAGATGTATTTGTTGCCACAAGATGATGGGAATGGTCCCATAAAATCGATACCCCAAACATCAAAGACTTCGCATTCAAGGATGGGTTTCAACGGCATGTCAAACCGCCTTGTCAAAGCTCCGGTTCTTTGGCAGCGATCACAAGCTTTGCGAAAGCCTGCGTCATAAAGATCGTGGGCCAATAGAAACCAGGTGGAAGATCTTACGCATAACCGTTTTCCAAGGACCAAAGTGACCACTGTGGGTCCCGCTATGGCATTGCTTTCGATTATATCGCATTGCTCGGGATTACGGAACACATCTCCTAAGCAAACCATCTTCTGAGATCTTGAAAAGATAAGGTTCATCCCAAGCGAAATATTTCATATCGAGAGAAGAACTTCTTCTTCTCTTGATAAGACATTCGAGATCGAGATATGCTTGGCATGAAGGTAGTTTACAATGGAGGAGTACCATGGAACATCGGAGGACAACCGTCTATCAACATAATGTTCTACAGAGGAAAGTAAAGATCTATATCATCTGGTTCATCCTTTTCCTCACTTAACACCCTAGAAACATGATCCGCCACTCGTTCTCAACGCCGCTTCTTATCTTTGATTTGAGCGTCAAACTCTTGGAGAAGTCGATATCCAGCGATAGCGCGGTTTAGCTTCCTTTTTGGTCATGAGATATCAGCGGCGTGGTCGATCCACACAATCACTTGAGCACCCGACAAGTAACTCGAAACTTATCCATAGCAAAGACTACGACCAATAACTCGCTTTTACGGTAGTGGTATAGTTCACTTGAGAAGGATTAGATGTGTGGCGGCATAGTAGATAGGTGGAACTTTCCATCAAGCTTTTGTCTAAAGCGCACCAGCGACATAGTTGGATGCATCACCACATAAGCTCAAGGCAAGTTCGATCTGTGATATATAAAATTGGAAGCGAAGTGAGTCTACTCTTAAGCTCCTCAAGCAGCGCTTGCAATTCTCATCAAAATCAAAAATAACGTCTTCCTTGAGTAAAGTAGGCGGGGGCTTGGCAATCTTTGAAAAGTCTGGATGAACCTCTATAGAAGCCGACATGTCGAGAAAACCTCGGACTTCCCGAACATTCTTAGGATAACTCATCGCTCAATAACCACCTTAGCCCTATCTACTTCATACCCTTGGCGGACACCTTGTGGCCAAGGACTATGCCTTCATCTACCATGAAATGGCATTTTTCCCAATTAAGCACTAAGTCCTTCTCACACATCTAGACAACACACGATCAAGATTATCGAGGCAATCATCGAAGGATTGACCAAAGACGAGAAATCATCCATAAAAATCTCCATGCACTTTTCAACTAGCCCGTCAAAGATTGCCATCATACACCTTTGAAAGGTGGCCGGGGCATTCTGAGAGACCAAATGGCATTCGCTTTGTGGCGAATGTCCCGTAAGGAGCAAGTGAAAGTAGTCTTCTCTTGGTCAGCGGGATCGATGGGTATGCCAGAGTATCTGAATATCCATCCGAGCGGTAGAATCGTGCCTGCTAGGCAGCTCAAGCATTTGATCAATGAATGGAAGGGAAATGATCTTTCATTGTGACCTCATTGAGTTTTACGTAGTCATCTGGACTACATAGCACAATAACTAGCCTCAATGCTATCTCCTCTCCTTCTCATTCTTCTCAATAGTAATTCCACCTTTCTTGGGGACCACACAGAGTCGGGGACACCCACTCACTTGTCGGCAATGGCGTATATGATACCCATATCTAGAAGCTTAATGATTTCCTTCTTGACTACTTCTTGCATGTGAGGTTGAGCCTTCTACGAAATTTGTCCATCTAACTCGCTTTGCACCCTCCTCGAGTCTTGATCTTGTGCATACGAGATGTGGGAGATATCCTCGGATATCTCCACCATCATCAAAGGCTTTTTCATTTTGCGCAAGGCGTTTAACAATTTAAGCTCCTACATCACGAGATAGCTTGGCGAGAGATGATCAAAGGCTTGTCACCTTCTCTCGAAATACATACTTAAGATGTTTGAGCAGCGGCTTGAACCAAGTCTCAGGGGTTTCTCTGGACTTGATTTAAGATCACCACTCTTCAACTCAACATCATTGAGCTTACTTAGTAGTCCTACTTTGCCAAGGCTTCTTCTCTTAGCTCGTCCTCAAAATCATTTGCTAAGCGGTCTAGATTGACCACACCATGATTATTGATTATCAATCAATCGCTCATAATACGCCTACGGCCAAGACTTGCTTATCCATGAAGTCATTGAAGTCATGAGGCGTCTCCTCAATGGAGCGGCGGTTGGAGAACCGGATGGTACTTGAATAGATTTAGAAACACTATAGCTCACCTCTTGGTCACCAACTCGGATAGTTACTTTCCCACCATCACAATCGATGAGGGCTCTAGTATGTAGATAGGAAAGGTCTTCCAAGAATCAGGAGGACATTTCATTTTCTCCATATCCCAAGACATACCGAGTCAGCGGGAAAGGTAAACCTACCAACTTGACCAATACGTCCTTTAGGATCCCTGAGGCTTTCTTTGAAGATCTGTCATTGACGCAAAGTTCATGGTAGTGGGTTCTAGAAGACTTTGTAAACCATTTGCTTGCACCGCATGAGATAATGGCATCAAGCTTATGGGCGCACCAGTCACGTAAAAGAATTTGGAAAGACTAGGCCTCCCGTACGCAATGTGAGCCACGAATTTCCAGGGTCACCTCTTTTGATTGGTAAAATCTGGATAATTGATCATTGAACAATCCTCACCAATTGCACGATCCATTTTGCTAACTTCTTCTTGGAAGATACAACATCCTTGATGAACTTTGTATACTTAGGCATCTCGACCAAGACCTCGGATAATGGCGATTTACACGAGTATTTTTGAAGGTTTAGCACCTTCTACGTACTTTTTGTCTTCAACCAAAGGAATGTTGCTCTTCCTCGGTGGAAGCGGAAGCTTGAGATCACTCTCGGAAAAGACTCTCTTTGAGGATCATTGTATAGCTTTGTCTTCCAAATCCTTCCACCGAACCGTCTTTTGAAGCTTTTCGTAGTCGAGGATCGGCCACGACTTTCTTTTCCTTTTGAGGTCCTCGAGGATCGACCATGAGGATTTCCAACTTTTCACTTCTCAGGAGCGACCACGAGGATTTCCACCTTTTCACTGTCGAGGATCGGCCACTGATTACTTGCTTGCGGCCAAGGGGATGATGGGTGCTCAACTTCCCCTCTGCCTTATCAATGGCGGGAGGGCTAATGAATTTCCTGAAAGCCAGGGGACCACTCGGTTTGTGTGCCAGCTTATAAACTCATTATCTTGGCCTCCTCTTGTCCATAATGCATTGTTGAGTGCGAGTCGATTACATTGGCTACTCTGCTAAAATCGGCTGAGCAACATGACCGCCCTTAGGATTTTCTCGTAAAAGCGGGGCGGATGCCGAGGGGTCTTAGCCTTCATTTGCTCGACCAATTGCCTATTGTCTTTCAAGATTTTTATTGTCTGTTTGCTCCTCCAACTTGGTTTGAAATTGTTGGATTAGGAGGGTCATTGAGAGTTACGATGATTTTGAGGAGTGGCTGATTGGGTGATTTGGAAATGTAAATTAGAATTTGCGGGCCAATTCGATTGAACCTTTAGCGTGGATTGGAAGAATTATAGCTTGGGTTACGATTATAACCAGGTTTCTATTGAAGTTGAATTAAGTTAAATCCGAAGGCCCGATTAAACCCTTGGTTTTGAAGCTGATACGGCGAGGAGGGTGGTTATTGAATCTACGATTTATGCGGCGGAGAAAGCATTGACTTCAGCATTACGCCCAATCATGGGACCGAAGCGGCGATATGCCCCATCTTTGTCACATACTTGGCATGTGATTGGATTATGTTGTCCATAGTCATGAACAACATTGACTTCTTTGGCGGAGGGAAGAAAATTGACATTGGCGATCGTATGGCGGTCGGCGACAAGCTTCACGCATCTGAACTTGAGAGTTACGTGAAGGTGAAGAGACCTGATAACTTCAGTTTGAGAAGTTTTGAGAAAATTTGTCATTTGAGAGGTTGCCATTTATGCCGCAACATGCAGCGAGATTTGCATAGTCCTTATCTTCGACCTTGGGAGGCGGAGGAGGTGCTTGAATAACTTGATAAGAGGGCATAATTGTAATTGGCAATGTCCTCGAGCAGCGCCCACCCCTCGTCAGTGTTTTCTTGAGAAATGCCCCACGGAGGAACTATTGACCATGCCGCTTGGTGAGCTCGGTCAATCCATTTGAAAGTATGGACTTGCCTTTGCTTTGGCAAGCCATGATGAGGTTTACTTTTACGCGGGAGAGACTTAAACCTTTTCCACGCCTCAAGAATGACTCATTTCCGGTGGCGGAATGTGAAGATTTACGTTCGAGACGATGGGAGCTTGTTTTGAAGGAGGAAAGTATTGACTTAGAAATTCCTTCTCGAGCTCCGCCCACGTAGTAATGGATTCGAGAGGAGAGAGTGATACCACTCAGTGCCTCCCCGTAAGGAAAATGGAAATAGTTTAAGCTTGATGGCATCCTCACTTACACCTTGGATCTGGGTAGTACGCATATTTGCAGAATGTGTGTAAGTGAGTGTGGGGGGGTTTCAGTTGGAAACCGTGGAAAATTGATGCATCTTTGCATCATCACGAATAAGTCCAGGTTTAAGCTCGAAGTTTGGAGGCGATAATGGTAGGCATGGCGATAGCCGGGTTGATGGTATTTGTGCCGGGCATGGCATGAGTCGGCCAGCGTCCGTCTATCTTCCATTGCCATTATTACTATTCTTTGATTTCTCTGAAGATATTGCTCAAATTCTTGATCTAGAAGCGTTTCGCCGTCGAAAGCGAAGTCTCCGCCTATTAGGTCGGACTATGGTCGCTTCGAGAGTCGAGGGAATAGATTAGTGGTCCACTTATGACTACGAGTTTGCATAAACCGAGCACCAACTCAAGGTGTTGAGCAAAAGGATAGAAAGTGGCGAAAGGGCCAGATCGAGGCAGGAGGAAAGGATAAGCTAAACCTAGAGGAATCAAAACTCTGACGAAACTTAACTCACGAAAAATTTAAAAAGCGAAAAAGCGAAACACTAAAAGCGTGTTGAAATCTTACGAGCCCAAAATGGAAGGGAAAACAGTGGATTTTGACCTCAGCGCGTGTCGGACGGCCTCCGGCGTCTGCCCGCGTCGTCGGCGTCGGGCGAGCTTTCGAATTGGGGTCTGCGCCAATCCGACACTCGAGCGAAAGTTATGGCCAAAATACTATCAAGTGCTAAAGCGGACCCTTTTATCCAAAAATTTGATCGTGAAAGATGTGGAGTCGGATGATTCAACCTAAGAAACCTACCTACGACGCCTACGAAAAAGCGAAAACCTAATTGAAATAAAAATAAAAGCGATGGCGAGGCGGGGCCAGGCGGGCGTCAATTAAGCTGGGCGGGCGTCTTCTGGAAGGAAAAGCTGGCGGGCGTTGAGACTAGCTGGGCCTTCGTTGAAGCGAATAGATAACGAAATCGGCCAGACTTGATTGGAGCGGCGTTGATGATCTTGGGCGTCCGTCGGATCAATCGAGAGCGAAAAGAAACATAAAGCAGTATCAAAACCGAAGAACTAAAAAAAAAACTAATTATCTAACTTAATTTCCAAAGGAAAGATTTACTACGAGGATCAGATTCTAACAACTAATCTAACTACTAACTAACTAATCGCGAACACAAACAAATAAAATAAAGTCAACAAATTAACTAAAAAAACAAAAACAAAAACTAGGCAACCGTCCGGTTCCCGGCAGCGGCGCCAAAAACTTATCCTGAGATTTTATCTATACAAAACAAACAAGTAATATAATTTATAAATCCGGTATTCCCCAGTGCGAGGGATGCGTGAATCTGATGATTGATACGGAGTCGATCCACTGAGGAATCGAGGTTGTTTAATCTAGTTTTACTAATTCTTCTAAAGCGTCACAACACAAAACAAAACTAAAAGCGAAAACAAACAAATAAAAGCTGAATGGAGGATCAACAATCCAAAGCCGGGAAAGATCGTTCTGAACCAAACTAACTAAACTAATTGTAATCTATAAACTAAGGAAACAACTCAATTAATTTAACGAAGAACAAGCAATGATCCACCTATCTCACAACTCTCCGACTTACACTTACTAGATCGTTTGGTGAAGATTAAATAAAGGTTGTGGTTCACCTATCAAAGGTATGAACTTCTACTCTCTAGTAGATAATTAGTTTTGCAATCTTTTATCTCTCGATCTTAAGATTAACGCTCTCAAACCAAAGGTGTAAGATTTATTCAATCTAGCAACCTAGATTTCTAACCTAACAACTCTGTTATTTTTAGGTTAAAGATCCAAACTTTATCATGGTGATCTAGGTCTAACAACGATTCTCATCAGCGTTAAACATCAAATAAGCAACCATCTCTCGATATAAATTGCATAATCAATAGAGCATAATAATAAAGCGAACTTTAAATAAAACTCACGAAACATCCAAGAAGAAATTGAAAGCTTAGCTGCGAGATTTGCTTCACTGCAGCGCTTGTTCAAGCAGCCTTAGCTCATCGTTGGAATAGAAATAACATAATTGAAAAGAAATTAAAAGATGTTTGTTGCGGAGGAAAAGCGCAGCAAAGCTGCCCCAAAGGGGCTTGTGGCGCCTAGGGTCGAAAATATGATGATTAGGGTTTGAGAAATCGCGCTATTTATAGATTTTTAGGTCGGTTTCGACAAAGCGGTGCCGTGGGCGCCCGTCCACTATCTTGGGCCTTCGTCCAGCCTCTATGAAGCGGAGAATGAGCGGCTCGTTCGAGCGGCGTCTGAACTCTCTGAATGTAAAATCGATTACGGACGCGATTCACTTTTATGGACGCCCGTCCACTACTCAGCTCAGTATTTTGCTCATAACTTCACTTCTAGGGCTCCAAATGAGGTGATTCAACATGCGTTGGAAAGCTATTTCAATCCTCTACAACTTTCATCAAGACAACTTTCCTGAAAGTGCCTACAAGTGTGGACAAAATCCCCATGAAGTGCCTGGTTCCGGTTTCTTCAATGATTCTTCACTTAAACATCTTCCAACTCTTCCATCTTCATGTGATCATCGTTTAAGCTCCTTACTCATCATGAAAACGTATCTACCAACATGATAGAAACATGCAAAATGTAACATCATACGAATAAACATAAAACACCGATAAAATCACGTAAATATCTCGATTTTGCATTTAAACACATTTGAAACTTCGTTTACTCAATAATTCGATAAAACCAACACTTTTCTATAAAAGTACTAAAATACCAAGGATATTGTTATGGGAATAACGTCATATAAATCATAAATTTCACCCTTAACAAGCGCCTTACACTTCATCTCGTCCGGAGCATTATACAATTGCATATCATTTATGTATTGATGCATATGATCATAGGGGTCCTTGGTCCCATCATACGGGCTGATTTTGGAATCTTAAATCCTGCAGGGGCATGGATAAGCATCAATATATTCCGCAAAGGTGAAGCCAAATTGAACTCGTCTTCCTCATCTTAAATAGGGCATCCCAACTTCGGCTCTGGTTGAATCATTAGTTTAGCGAGTTCTATTCACGATAATCCGACAAGCTGGACTCGGCCGCCTCTTTATAACCGTCCTTTTCTTTTCTTTGGTGAGGGTGGTTCCTCATTTTCTTTCCACTTTTTCACACTCTCAAAAAGAGCACGGAATTGGCGGCCCCATTTGCCTTGAGCATCCACTTAGGACACACTGGCGGATCTGTGCATCTTGTTGATTCTCGGTTGTATTTACGGCATCATGCTCTGATGAATTTCTGCCAGTTTTCCACACTTTGAAATTGTACTTGCGGATCTTTTCTTCTTGCTGATTTTCTTAGGTTTCATATTGTTATCTACTCTGTAAATGCATACTAGAAACAAAAATTACCACCTTAGCGCCAATGATTAAACTCGAGAATGAAATATAAGAACTTTATGGTTTTCTTGCTCTACAGGATGAAATAGAGTAGAGTTTTTGGGTGAACTCATACAGGCTGCCTACGTATCCAAATATATATTTGGAATCAAGTCAACCATAGTTCGAGCGGTTATATTTGGAGTGGAGTTAGTGGGTAGTTATGTGGTCTACCACGTCTCACGTCTGTGTCTAACCGCTCCTCTTCATACATATACATAAGCCTTGATTTGTTCTCTTCGACCCGGACACCTTGCAGTGCGTCTAATCCATTTGAATGTTAATTCACATCACGGATCTAATCTTTCTATGACCGAGGACACCTTACAGTCATCATCCCCATATTGTTATCTTGACTCTCAGTTGAATCTGGTCGACTGAGTACCTAGTCTATTAAATCGAGATATGCCACGTGGATATATTGGGTCAACCTCAATTAGAAACTTCCAAAAAAAAGATGCTTATGGGCGAAGGGATAGCTATCGCATATATAGATGACGGATGTTAAAAACCAAGAATTTCATTTGGGAATATATTGCAGAGTGGATCACTCTTTTAGATGATCATCATAACATTCAGCTATTGGATTGTAATTCTAGATTGAAAGTCCATCTGAATAGCGTTCATGAGTGCTTAAGGTTTTCATCTGCATTTTAGTGGACTTATCAATAGATATGAAACTAATGATTGTGCAGGCAGCAGCAAAAATTCTTGGGCTTGTTTATCTTTAATACATATATATGCATTGGACCATAAAATGCAGATCATCGTGAAGACCCTCACGATGAAGGCGATAACCATCGAGGTTGAATCCTCCAACAATGTCAAATCCAAGATTCAGGACAAGGAAGGCATCCCACGGACCAGCAGCGTATGATTTTAGCGGTAAGTAGCTCGAGGGCGACCAAACCCTAGATGACTACAATATCCAGCAGGAATCAACTCTTCACTTGGTCCTCCGTCTCCGTGGTGGTGCTAAGAAGAGGAAGAAGGAGAAGGTAAAGCTCGTCG
Source organism: Gentiana macrophylla (assembly GCA_026214975.1). NCBI lineage: Eukaryota > Viridiplantae > Streptophyta > Magnoliopsida > Gentianales > Gentianaceae > Gentiana > Gentiana macrophylla. The sequence goes on along the minus strand of CM047808.1, from coordinate 92,587,565 downwards.
TGCTTCTGTTTTACAGGGCTGATGATTCTGGTAAGGTTCAGAGGCTGAGGAAGGAGTGCCCTAATGATGAGTGTGGTGCTGGTAGTTTCATGGCTAATCATTTTGAATTTTTGATAGGCGCTATTGTGGCAAGTGCGGTCTCACCTATGTTTACCAGAAGGGTGGAGGTGAATAGCTCCATTTTTCTCCATGGTTTTGATGTTATTTTTGTTTACAGATTGCTGGTAGCATGTAATCTTTTAGATGCTTCTTTTTCAAGGATTGTTTTGATATAATATTTGATACTAATTTTGGGTTATTATCTGCAATTCTGCTTCATTTCTCGTGTTATGTTTGCAAGGGCAGATCTTTTCCATACTCCTTTTGATATTGTGTGGCATGCTTAATTATTTCCTCAATTCTTCATATCTTAGCTCTACTGAGCTTGGAACAACGTGGCTAGGTTTTAGAGTCTATTTTTTTTGTCACCATTCCTAATCAAATGGCCTAAGTAATTGTTTATTAGTTCTGGGATTGATTTCTGTTTTTTGTTTGAGTGGTCTTTGTGTGTTAATTGCACTTGGAGATTGATGCTGAAGAAATTAGTAAATAATAAAAACATATATGCATTGGACTGCTTAGTACTAGTAACAAACATCACCAAGTTTGGCTTGCTGCAAATGTAATATTCAATCATGCCTTCTTGTTAAGTTGGAAAAATATCAAATGAGATATCGAGAATAAAGAGGAAGAAAAATATGAATTGCATCGTCACTCGTCTTCACATGTCACTTCATCTTCACATGTCATCTTTGAATCGCGCGATTTTTATGAAGAAAAATTCGATTTTCAAAATTAAGTCAAAAAAATATCAAGCGAGATATCGAGAATAAAGAGGAAGAAAAAAATATGAATTGCATCGTCACTACGTTTTCACATGTCTTTTCATCTTTACATGTCACTTCATCTTCACATGTCACTGCATCACGGCATCATTGCATCGCATCGATTTTTATGAAGAAAAAAAATTTGATTTTCAGAAATTAAATTGGAAAAAATTGTTCGGACAACGGTTGGGTTATGTGCAATTTTTCATAAACGTTAATAATATTTTGGTTATGAAAACTAGTTATATAGGTCAATGCATCGCGGTGGTCACTACGTGGCGGTGGTGAATGCATCGCGGTGGCCTTGCGTGATGGTAGTCAATGCGCCGGGGTGATCAGCTTTGTATCGAGGTGGTGCATGCATCACACTGGTCAATGCATCGGGGGTGGTCACTGCATCGCGATGGTGAATGCATGGCAGTGGTCAATGCATCGCAGTGGTCAATGCATCGGGTTGGTCAATGCATCGCGGTGGTCAAGGCATGATGGTGGTCAACTGCGTCGGGGTGGTCAACTTACAGCGCGGTGGTCAATGCATCCCGATGGTAAATGCATCGCGGTGTCTGCATCGGGGTGGCCTTTGCATCGCGGTGGTCAATAGATCGGGGTGGTCAATGCATTCGCGATGGTCACTTCATTGGAGGTGAGTCAGCTGCATCGGGATGGTCAGCTGTACGCGGTAGTCAATGAATCCGCGGTGGTGTATGCATTGTGGTGGTCCCTTTGCATCACGGTGGTGAATGCATCGCGGCGTCTCTACGCCGGGGTGGGCAACTACATCATGGCGTCTCTGCATCGGGGTGGCCCTTTGCATCGGGGTGAGCCTTGCATCGCGGTGGTCAATGGATCGAGGTGGTCAATGTATCGCGATGGTCAGCTGCATCCGAAGGTTGTCACTGCATCGGGGTGGCCTGCATTCGGTGGTCAATGAATCGCGGTGGTGAATGTGTTGGGGTGGTCACTGCATCGCGGTGGTGAATGCATCGTGTTGGCCACTGCATCGCGATGTCAATGCATCGGGGGTGGTCAATGCATCGCGGTGTCACTGCATCACGGTTGTCGATTGCGCGGTGTCAACTTCATCGAGTGTCTCTGCATTCGGGCGTCTGCGCCGGGGTGGTCAGCATCCATCGGAGGTCAACTTTGCATCGGGGTGGTCAACGCATCGTGTCGGTCAATGCATCGCGGTTGTCCGGTGCATCGCGGTGTCACTTCATCAAGGCATCTACTGCATCGAGTGTGTCTGCGCCGAGGTGGTCAACGCATCACGTCACGGTGTCTACTGGATCGGGGTGCCCAACTGCGGGGTTGATCAGCTTTGCATCGCGGTGGTCAATTCATCGAGTGGTCACGGAAAAAAGAAAACCTTTTTAGCGTCTGAAAAAAATTAAAGTCGAGAAAAAAAAAGATCATTGTTGTTTTTAATTAATTAAGGAGTAGTTTAGTCTATGTACTAATTTTATGTCCTTAAAGCGAATTAAGATTTATGTGTGTCCTATTTTCCTAATTAAGTCTAAGGGTATTAGCATGAGTCTTTATCTCCACCTTTATCCTACATGTAGGGAAAAAATAGGGAAGAAGTAAAAACTCTCTGCATCGGATACTTTATCCCTTTACGTTGGGGTGGATGAGCAGATGTCACCCCAAATCAGGGGTGACAATTTGTAACTATCCTTAAATTTTTTTCTTTTTTTTTAAGCGATTTTTTTCTTCCCTCTGTTGAAATATAGCCGTTGAAATATAGCCATTGGAGTAAAATTTGAATTTAAAAGTAAGTTTTGAAAAATGTGTGTGTTCAAATATAGCCGTTGGAGTAAAATTTTAAATTTTAAAAATAATTTTGGAAAAATGTGTGTGTTCGAATATAGCCGTTGAAATATAACCGTTGAAATATAGCCGTTGGAGTAAAATTTGAATTTAAAAATTAGTTGAAAAATGAATATTTTAATGTTGTAAGGATAGAGATAGGGATGCTGATGTAGAGTATTGTGAATTTAGTTGCTGTAAAGTAGGGATATGTATTTTTTAATAGTATATGTGAGGATAGAGATAGGGATTCTAATAAGAATACCCTAATATGTGCCATTTTGGACATTTGCCCCATACCTTAAATATCGGATCTCAATAATTTCTTTTAATAATTATCTATTTAAATAAAGAGAGTCACAACCCTGGTCAAACGCGTCTTATCGGTGATTTGTTAAATCCTTAAAAATCACTTATCCACAAATGAAAAAAATATCCTTAATTAAAAGTTCGGGGTATTACAATTATTACATAAAAAAATTATTAGTTACGGGTTGTTGTAAATTAATATTCATTTCCGCGTATTTTAATGCGGATTCTATATTCGATAGACATAGTATATAATTTTTCAATATAATTATAATTACATAAAAAATTATTAACTAGCACAATAATAAGATTTTATGTTATTATCAAATCATCAAAATATTAAAAAAAAAATATTGATACTATGAATTTGAACTGGAGATGGATATTTGATACCAGGTTAATAGTGTCCAAATGTATGAAAAATTGGTTTTAATACCCATGGTTTGATACCTCCCATTGGACTTACTCTTATGACGAGAATGTAGGAAAAAGTTAAATAAAAAACCTTAAATCGGTTGTACATCTTGACTAGAAGAGATATTTTATTAAAAATTGTGCGTATGGAGAGAGAGTATATAGGGTAGAGAAAAATTATGTAAAGTGGAAAAATGTTTATAGATTGATGATGTATTATAGTGAAACTATTTATCTTTACCGAAGAAAAGTATATAGAAAAAAATATATAAGCGATGACATGACACAATCACGAAACCTTTTAACATAATATGGTGAAAATGCTCTCGGGTGGATTTCTATAATGATTACTTTGGTGATGAGTTTAGTGATAGATTATAGTTGAGTCAATGTAGAATTGATTTCTATGTACCCGTATGATTTGAGATCAACTTATTAACGTTGTTACGAATTATGAGGATAATGATCCTTTTATAGGTCCTCTGCCGGATGAGTGATTGTGCGGCCATTGAAGTCGCGATCAATGACATGAAGCGATTTTGAGGCGATTATGGTGTAATCATGGCCATATATGCGTGAATATGGAGCCGTTATGAGTTCATAGGTTAAAGTCAAGTTATTTGCGTAACCGTGGTTTGAGTTCGTTATAGACTTATACCGAGCTATGAGTACAAGACCGATATGAACCTACATGTCGGAGGTGCGGGTTAGTCAACATTTTATTCGAACTTGTCATACGAGATAGTGGGCGACTGCGCCATGTTGATGATGTGTGAGTGTCGTGCGCCGTACGTAGTTAATAATAGTCACTTTATTGAGGTTGAAGTTGAGCTCGTTAGACACGTTTTACTTAAAGACCTAGTATATATTGCGTCTTAAGTGGCAAATATATGAGGTTGGAGTCATACCAATGTCAACATGCACTTTGCCGGCCCACCCATTAGGCGGGCCAAAAGACTGCCGAAGGCCTGCCATCAAGGCGAGCCCCCCAATTACGTGTTTTACTTAAAAACAATCGTGTAGGTCCAATCTCAACAGGCCCAATATAATGTGTTTTAATAAAAAATGGGTTCTAAAGGCACCTCATTTTTTTTTTACTAAAGGCACCATTTTCTTGATTTTTTTACTCACACATACCATATTATTACTTCACACACCACATATATATTATAACAATAAAACAATTACACTTTAGCCCATAATTAATACAAAATAAATTTCTCTTTTCTTCTCCAAACCAAAAACCTAATTCACGCCCCCCTTCCTCCTCCTCCCTTAGCTACCGCCCTTCTTCCTCCTCCTTCCATGTTGCAAATCAGCCACTCCAAATCAGTCACTCCATTTTAGAAGAAAAAAAAACCATGTACCAAATCGCCCATTTTCTTCCTCACTCCTCCTCGACCGCCGCCCTTCTTATCATCCTTCCATCTTGCAAATCAACCACCCCTTAAGGGTGAATTTATCTGATTTATAACGCTATATTCTATGGTATTTTCCCCGTATTTGTATTAATTTGCATGAAAGCGAGTGTTTAACGGAAATATTGAGTAAATGAGGTTTTAAATAAGTTATTACGCAATATTGGTTGATTTTGGAGCTTTAATTATGATTTTATGATTATTTGGACATTATTACATTTTGCGATGTTTTATGTGTTATAGATACATGCTTGAGGCTCAAGAGATGATCAAAAGTTGATCAAGTTCGAGTTAATTGATGATAAAAGAGATAATGAAGGAATGAGATAGAGAAAAAGAGATAAAGATCAAGAAGTCAAAAATTCGATCCGGTGAGCAGCGTCGAGTCGATCCAGTGGGCGAGCATTTGATAATGCGAGCGGGCGTCGGTGGTGTGATTTTGTCTGAGAGAGTTTGGGCGTTATGCGAGCAGGCGTCACGAAGCGATCGAGATCTATACGGGCGGGGCGTTCAACTAAGCGGACGGCGTCCGTCGGCCGACTTAGTGGAACCGACTCAAAACTCTATATATAGCGGTTGTTTTCTCCACATATAGGATACCATATATTCATTATTCGAAACCACAAACCTAGGGGGCGGCTTTAGGCTGCGTTTTCTTCCTTTCATTCGACTTTATGCACTTTAGATCTAGATTAAATTAGCTACTTTTTATGCCTTTATTGCGGCAATTTTGAGTTCTTGAGGATGTTGAAAGCTAAGAGCTTCATCAAGCGAGTATTGTGAAGCCATCCAACAAGCTGTTTGATTTCGTTTTCATCGATTGTCTTGTGAGTTTTATTAAAGGTTGTTTCTTTATTCATGTTTATTATGTTTAATTGCTCTTATATCGGAAGATATGCATGTGTCGATTGTTTATTGTTGATGGAAATCTTTATAAACCTTAGATCACCATGAATAGGAATAGTATTTGAATCTATCTTAGCGAGTTAATAGGTTTAATTGCTAGATTATAAACATAAAGTTTACACCTTTGGTTGAAAGCGCGTTAATCTTGCATTGGAAGATAATGGATTAATAGATGAACTTTCTAAGGAATTAGGGTTCATATTTAGATAAGGTAAATCACAACTTAGATAAAAACCACAATATAATCGAGATAGGGAATCAATGCTTGTTATACATTTAATTTAAATCCTTAAAAACTTGAATTTGTTTAGTTAGCTTACTTTTATTTGCATCTTAGATTAGTTTAGTTAAAGGTTACTTAACCCGTATTCTTCCTAACTTTGGACTATATCCTCTGTCTAGTTTTATTTTGATTACATTACTGTTTTATTATTTGTTTTTAGATTAGTTTAGTGACATAGTTTAGGTTAGACAAAAACTAGGAATCACAATTGTTTAGTTCCCGTAAGATCGACCGGCATTAACCACTATTACTCGATCCTTATACTTGAGGTTAACGGATTATTACTTGTTTGTTTGTGTTAATAAAATGCATGACAAGTTTTGGCGCCCGTTGCCGAGGAACAGGACGGTTGTCTAGTTTTGTTTTTAGTTTTTACGTGTTTTAAATCCTGTTTTTAGATAATTTTTAGTTAAATTTTAGGTTTTACGTTTAGTTTACTAAGGGTTAGGGTTCACGGTTTTGTTCCTTCTTTTGTGATTAGTTCTCCCCTCCATCTCTTTTCTCACATTTACGATTACATTTCTAGTTTTCCCGCTACCAAGCGGGCGTGCAGGATCTTAGGCGCCCGTCCGGCTGAAAAATTTTAAATCTGTGTCGTTTTCACCACTTAGGCAGCGTCCATAAAATTGGGGCGCCCGTTCAGAGTTTCTGAAGATCCGGCGGCGTTTGGGCACCCGAGCGCCCGTCCGATCTGAAAGTTGGGCGGAGGCGCCCGTCCAGGACCTTTGGGCCCGTCTGTTTCATCTTTTCTTAATAATCCTAATTCCTTTCTTTTCTCTTCTTTTCTTAGGTTTTAATTTTTAGTCTAGGCTTTCAAATTTTCTTTAGTTTTAGGTTCAACATCTTGAGTTGGGTTTGGTTTATGCAAACTCGAAGTCGAAAAGGACCACTACTCTTTTCACACGACCTCGGCGGACCGTAGTCCGACCCAATGGCGAACCGTTTGCGATCCTTACGGCGAAGGAAGTTCGACCGATCAAGAAATTGAACAAAACCTAATAAAGGAAATCGAAGATCTCGTAATAATGGCGCCGAGGATAGGCGAACATTGGCGGACTCGCCATGCGGGTGCGATGGCTGTCAGCCCGGCTATCGTCTTACCGACCATTCTTGCACAAACTTCGAACTCAAGCCGGGACTTATTCGGATGATGCGGCATGCATCAATTTTCATGGCTATCAATCGGGGAATCCACATACCCACTTACATACATTCTTAGAGATATGCGGCCTTTACGCATCAAGGTGAGTGAGGATGCAATCAAGTGAAACTTTTTCCATTTTCTCTCAAGGGAAGCGAAGGAATGGTATACTTCTCTTCCCTCTGAATCAATTACCACTTGGGCTGAACTCAAAAGGAATTCTGAGTCAATACTTTCCACCTTGAAAATAGCCCAATGTTTGAGCAGAATTTTCACTTTCTACCGAAAGAGAATGAATCTTTCTTCGATTCTTTGGAAAGATTCAAATCTCTGTTTGAGAAAGTGCCCCCACCATGGCTTGCCCTTTGCAAAGGCAAGTCAACACATTCTTTAGTGGATTGTGAGCTTACAAAGGCATGGTCAATAGTTCATCTGGTGGGGCATTTACAGAAAACACACGAAGAGGATGGGCATTGTTAGAGGACATTGCTAAATATAACTATGCTCCATCCTATCAAGCTATTCAAGCACCTCCTCCTCTAAGGTAGATGAGGTAAACATGCAAAATCGATCGCCATGTTGCGAAGCAAATGACAAGTTTTGGCGCTAATCCGAGTTATCGAGGCTCCTTCACTTTCACGCAGAACTCCCAGGTTACGTATTGTGAAAAATTGATGTTAGGCGGCCATCTGATTTGGCCAATGTCAATTCAATCCCCACACACCTTATCAAGTGGATCTTTGTTCATGATTATGGACCAGTATAATCAAATCACATGTCAAAGCGCTGACAATATGGGAACACAACTTCCGAGTTTTGTCCTATGAGCAGGCGAATCTTGAAGTGAATGCATTCTGACGACGAAACACTCGGAGGTCTAATCAAGTTTACGGTGACCAAAATTTCAAAACCACGGGTTTAATCAATCGTCTAATTTCAACCCTAATTCGAATTTCAATAGGAACCCCGGTTTGCTCGAACCAAAGCTCAAATTTTTCCAATTCTACTCAAAGTTCAACGAATTGGCCTTCTAATTCAATTCTAATTTTCAAAATCGGCCCGACCAGTGATACTCTCAAAATTTTCCAAACTCCCAAGGCCCTTCAAGCTCGGGAGACCTCAAGGCTGAATGGAACTCATTCGAGAGAGGAGCAAAACAAGAATATTCGACTCTTTATGAGTACAAATAAGAACCTTGAGAGGAAAATAGAGGCGGTGGTGGCGATTAACCAGACCCCGGGCATCTGCCCGATTTCTTGAAAAAAGAATCAAAGAGCGGTCATGTTGCTCGAGGCGATATAAGCAACGACCAATGTCTTGACCTCGTTCGACAATGCAATATGGTAGAGGAGGCGATCTGATGAATCTAAGCGGTACTCAAGTTAGTGGTCCTTCCCACCGGAAACCACTAACCCCTCTGCCATTGTTAAGGCAAGAGGAAGTTGAGCACTATACTCCCCTCTGTTGCAGAAAAGACTCGGTGGTGATCCACGAGAGGTGAAAAAGTTGGAGACCCTCAGTGGGTGATCCGCGAGAATTTGAAAAAGCAAGCGAAAGTCGGAAGGTGATCCACGACTACAAAGAAATCTGAAAAAGCTGTTCGATGGAAGATCTGGAAGACAAAGTGTAAGTGCATCCTCAAAGAAAGTCTTTTACGAGTGACCTTAAAAAGCTTCCATTTCCACCGAGAAAGAGCAACATTCCCTTGTGTGAGGACAAAAGTGCGAAAGGTCTTTGAACCTTTTGAAAAATACTCAGGTAAATCTTCCATTATCCGAGGTCTTGGTGAGATGCCTAAGTATACAAAATTCATCAAGGATGTTGTGTCTTGAAAAAGAAGTTAGCGAGGCATGGAAAGGCAAATTGGTGAGGATTTCTCCATGATTAATTATGAAGACTTACCAATTAAAAGAGGTGACCACAGCAAGTTACGTACTTACGGTATTAATGGGAGGTCTAGTCTTCCACTAATTCTTTGTGTGATCTAGGTGCCTCTATAAGTCTTATGCCAATGTCTTTATGCAAGCATTTCGGTTTACAAAGCCTTAGAACCCACTTTACTATGAGTTTACAATTCGATAGATCCTCTAAAAGCTTGGGGATCTGGAAGACATTTTGGTTCATTGATAGGTTTACCTTTCCGGTCGATTGGTATGTTTTAGATATGGAGAAAGATGAAAACGTCCCACGATTCTTGGAAGACCTTTCTTATCTACGGCTAGAGCCTCATCGATTGTGATGGTGGGCAAGTGACTATCGAGTTGGTGATCAAGAGGTGAGTTACAATGTCTTAAAGTCCATTCAAGTACCCTCGGCCCTCAACGGCTTTTCCATTGATTATATGACGGATGATTTCACGATTATATGGATAAGCAAGTCATGGTTGTAGAAGGCTTGAATATGAAGCGATTGGTTGTTAATCTAAATACTCATGGTGTGGTCAATCTAGATCAATTAGCGGTGATTTTGAGGAAGAAGCTGTTGACATGAGAAGTTGAGGCGGTGGGACCAGGAGTAAGCTCGGTGATGTTGAGTTGAAAGGTGGAGATCTTAAGTCAAGTTTGGAAGACCCCTGCTGATTTGGTTACGAAGCCGTTGCCCAAACATCTAAAGTATGTGTTTTTAAGAGAATCGACAAGCTTCCGTTAATCAAATCCATGGTTTGTCTCGTATTGAAGAGATGAAATTGATCAACGTCTTGAAGCGAAATGAAAAAGCTTTTGGTTGGCAAGTAGGAGATATCGAGAGGGGATATCTCGACATCTGTATGCATAAGATCAAGACTAATGAGGGTGCTAAATATGTTAGAGCGACCACAGGGAGGCTCAACCCTCATATGCAAGAAGTCGTTAAAAGGAAATCATCAAGCTTACGGACATGGGAATCATTTATGCCATCATCGATAGTGAATGGGTTTCCCCAGACTCGGAGTAGTTCCCAAGAAGGAGGAATTACGATTGAGAAGAATGAGAAGGAGAGGAAATAGCATTGAGACTTATTCTTGGTTCTGAGTGCATCGATTATCAGCTCAATGAGGTAACCATGAAGGATCACTTTCCCCTTCCATTCATTGACGGATGCTTGGCGTGCGGCGGGAGCACGCATTCTCTTGCTACGGATGGTTATTCGGGATATTTCCGGATACCCATTGATCCAGTGACCAGAAAACCACTTTCACTGCCCTTATGGTACATTCGCTCTCTGACGAATGCCATTTAATCTCTGCAATGCTCGGCTACATTTGAGAGATGTATCTTTGGCCATCTTTGTGGTTGGTAGAAAGTGTATGGAGATCTTTATGGGCGATTTTGATTTTGGCGATCTTTTGATGATTGCCTTGACAATCTTGATCAAGTGTTGTCGGATGTGTGAAAGAACTTAGTACTCAATTGGGAAAAATGTCATTTCATGGTAGATGAGGCATAGTTCTTGGCCACAAAATCTCCATAAAGGTATAGAAGTTGTGAGGAAAAAGTAGAAGCTATCGAGAAGATGAGCTATCCCAAATGTGCGTGAAGTGAGAGGTTTTCTTGGACATGTCGGTTTCTCTGAAGATTCATTCAAGATTTCTCCAAGATTGCCAAGCCACATCTACTTTACTTAAGGAGGGCGTTGAGTTCAATTTCAATGAAAGCGCAAGCAAGCGTTTGAGGAGCTCAAAAATCGTTTAATATCTGCTCCAATTCTTATATCGCTTTGGCTTTGGAACTTACCTTTTGAGCTTATGTGCGGCGCATCAAACTATCTTTGTTAGTGCGGTCTTAGGACAAAACTTAGCGGGAAATTCGACCTATCTATTCATGAAGTCACACATTGAACCCCTCTCAAGTTAACTACGACCACTAAAAGGAATTATTGGCGTAGTCTTTGCTATGGACAAGTTTAAGTGAATTACTTGTTAGGAGCTCAAGTAGTTGTGTGGGTGATCACGGCGCTTTGCGATATCGATGACTAAGAAAGAGGCTAAACCGCTTACTCGTTGGATCACGACCACAAGAGTTTGGCGTTCAAATTAAAGACAAAAGGGTAGTGAAAGCGTGGTGGTGATCACGTTCAAGAATGTTAAGTGAGGAAAGGATGATCCGGATGATATAGATCTTTACGTTCCTACAGAGAACATCATGCTTATCGATGGTGCCCTCACGATGTTCCATGGTATTCTTCCATTGTCAATTACCTTCATGCCCTTTATCTCGATCCGAAAATGTCTTATCGGGAGAGAAAAAGTTCTTCTACGATTTGAAATCTTCGTTTGGGATGAACCTTATCTTTTTAAGATCTGTAAAGATGGTTTGCTCGGAAGATGTGTTCGAATCGAGCGTAGCGATATTATTGGCGATGCCCACGATGGACCCAGGAGGTCACTTTAGTCCGTGGAAAACCGTTGCTAAGATTTTCCAATCCGGTTTCTATTGGCCTCGATCTTTAAGGACACATAAGCTTTACGTAAAGCTTGTGATAGGTGCCAAAGAACCGGTACTCGACAAAGCGTTTTGACATGCCTTTGAAACCCATCCTAGAATCACGAGGTCTTTGATGTATGGGGTATCGATTTTATGGGACCATTCCCGTCATCATGCGGTAACAAATACATCTTAGTCTGCGTGGATTACGTGTCAAAATGGGTGGAGGCTCAAGCCACTCCTCACAATGATCATAAGGCAGTCATGAAATTTCTAAAGAAAAACATCTTACGTGAGGTTTGGATGTCCACGTGCCTTGATCGGTGATGAAGGGCGCCTTACATAACCGACCCACAGAAAGTCCTTGAAAAGTATGGTGTTAAATCACAAGGCGGCACACCATATCACCCGATGACTAGTGGTCGAGTTGAAAGAGCAACCAAAGTATTAAAAGATCTGGAAAAAAGCAGTTAAGAGTCATAGGAAGGGTTGGAGTTTGAAGTTGGATGATGTTACATGGGCATCTGAGGCCGCCTATAAGACTCACATGGGTACATCTCCATATCAAATGGTTTATGGTAAGCCATGTCATCTGCCCGTCGAGTTAGAGCATAGAGCTTATTGGGCTATAAAGTTTTGAACTTTGATTCCCAATCTTGTGGAAAACATCATTGCGGCGATTGCATGAGTTGGGCGGAGTCGGACACCAGGCCTATGAAAGTGCGGGATTAGTAAAGATAAGATGAAGCTACTCCATGATGCTAAGATTAAGAAGAGAAATTCCGTCGGCGAACAAATTCTTCTATACAATTCTAGGTTACATTTGTTTCTGGAAAGTTGAGGACCGCGTTGGTCCGGTCCTCCGAGATTCTCAAATCATTCGTGGAGCGTTACAGAACCGTGGTTATAGCGGTAAACCGTTTGAGTGAATGGCCAAAGGTGCAAGCACTATATTGGTGAACCTAAAGAGAAACCGTTGATTGTCCGTTTCCTCGATATCCTCGGGTGTGGTGCTCACGAAAGTCGAAGAAATCGGCGAGTTTTCACCCGACACATTTTGAAGGATGGCGGTTGTGGTCAATCTGAAGAAGTTCTAGCGGTAGTTGGGATATGGAAGAGTTTGAGATGGGCGTCGGTGAGCGTCATCGAAGGCTCGAGAGAATGAAGAAGTCAACCATGGGGAAGTTTAAGCGTGTGCGGAAAGCTATTAAAGTTGTACCCAGTGTGTTAAGTCTTTGTTTACTGCATTAAGCGCTAACCAAAATCTAGGCGAGGTAGTGGCGGGCGGAAAGGTCAAATGGCACGATCCAGTGAGCTTAAATGGTGTCGAGCTAACGACATTAAACAAAAGCGCCACTAGGAGGCATCTAGATATCGTTAGTTTTAGTCGTTTTGTTTTGTGCTTTTGTAGTTTAGTATTTGATTTTAGTATTTAAGTTTAGCTTACTAAGTTTTGTTTTTGTTTATATCACATCGATTAGTTGTGCTTTCTAGATATGGATTTGGAGTTCTACGGAGGAGTTCCCTTTCCTTAGGAGGATCCCACTTATCACTTGTAGATGACGGACCGGGAGGGACTATAGTTTTACCGCGTAGACTTTGACATTAGTACCCGCGTCAAGGCCCATCACATATGTTCTCATTGTTCCCATTGTTCGGGAGGTGGAGACTTCACTCTTGAGGAGTTCTGAGGAGGCTCTGGGGCGACCGTACACAATCCTCAATGATCCGATCTTTGTGATTTAGCGCTAGTCTTTGCAAAATGAACATTTTCGAGGTGTTGATGTAGTTGGTGAGGATTGGGGTTTACAAGATGAGTATGACTTCCCTCCGGCGATTGACATGCTCCGCCCGTCTTATTCGAGTGATAGATTGGTCGGCCATTTCGATGACTATCGTTCTTAGGTTGTTTAAATCGAGCAAGCGGCGTAAAACAAAAAGCGCTTAGTGGGAGGCAACCCCTTTGTTTTCTATTTGTTTTACTTGTTTTCTAGTAATTTTGTGTACTTAAATCGATTTCGATTGTATTTTGAAGTTTTAATTAAGTTTAATAAGAAAGTGCAAGTTTGAGTTTAAGATTGTATGAAATTTCATAATTTTTGCATTTTCTACCTTGGGCGCCCGTCCGAAAGTGCAGGCGCCCGTCCACCTTGACCAATTATTGGGCGGCGTCCACTTATTCTGGGCGCCCGTCGATAAATTCCCTTCAATCTGTTTTTGATTTGAGTGTGCGGGCGGCGTCGATACAATGGGCGCCCGTCCGGTTCATGTGTTCTTTGCCTGGATGCCCGTCCGGTTACTTGGGCGCCCGTCCGACCTCTGCTATATATACCCCTCAACCCGTGAACCTTCCGCACCCGAGTTTCAAGCGCGAAAAACCGTTTCTTCTTCCCCCATTTGGCCTAAAATCTTGATTCTAAACCATTTTGAAGCGATTGAAAGTGCTATAGACGCTTTTGATCCCTTCTCTTTGATTTTCATAGCCAAATTCCCCAACACACGATCTTTTTGGAGAATCGGGACCACTTTTCGATCCGACTTTTTGAAGGAAAAGTTCGATTTTGGTAGCCAAATTTGTGTTGTTTGGGTGATTTTCACCTCGATCGGCATCTACTCACCTACTCGGTAAGTTAGTAACAACTTTTACGGATTTTATTCACGTTTTGTGAGTTCGATCTTTGGGTCGGCTCGTTCATTGGATATTACCTTAATTCGTTTTTTCTTACGGTTTTGTGGTTTCTTTACGCTCTGTTATGGTGATATGGTGTTGTGATGGGCGATGAATGGGTTGTTTGGTGATGATTATGGTTGTGGTTGTGGTTTGGTTGCCTTGAAATCCCGCTTTGGATGTTAACCGGGTAACTTGTTGTGAATTGGGATTGCTTTAGTGTAGTCTAGGCTTGAATAATGGTTCGTAAGAAGGAAGTAGTGAAGAGACATGGTAAGGAAGTGGCTAGGAGAGGCGGAAAGAAGCATAAAGTTTGATCCTACCTTAGTTGATCTAACCGGGGTGTTAGTATTCGAGAACAACCCCAGCCAGAGCCACCCAAACTAGGGCTACCTTGAGGATGAGCCGACCTCGGAGTCAGGGACGGATGATGATATTCCTTTGGTGAGGATGCACAGAGCTCGGAGGGTGGTGGGTGGTCTAGGGTTGAGAGGCTATGAATGCTCCTCGGGAAGCGGAACTGTTTGAAACTAGAGGCTGCACAACCTAGGAAAAAGCCAAAACCGTTGCCCGATGCGATGCCTTGTAGATTCGTGAACCACAAGGCCCTTGGCGCTTATACTAAACACTACTTCTCGAGGACTATGTTGATTGGCGGGCTACGTTGGAGGCGAAGGTGGATCCGGGTTTAAATCAAGTTGCTAAGAGACCGGAAATGGGATGCCTTGATGGCGATCCCGACTACCCGGTCAATGGTTCCTAGTTAGAAATTCTCGCTAATTGTTGAAACCGACTTGGAGGCGAGGTAGTTGTAGTTCGAGGGTGGAAGTTCCGTTCGCGCGGAGGTGATTAATCAAGTATAAGTTGGCGGCTTTTGAGGGCGAGATTATAAGGAGGAGATTGTACATAGACGCGAGTTTGGGGCGGGATCCTTTGGAGGAATTCTGGTTGAGGTTTTCCCGGAGGTGGCTTGGACATTGAGGCGGGTGGAGACCGGAAAGAATTAGTCACCACTACTGGGCGGAGGATTGGAAAGTCGGTGTAGGTTTATTGAGAATCGGTTGTTGCCCGAGAACAACTTGGCGCTTTTTCATATTGGTGACCTAGGCATGCTATATCGTTGACTTTTGGCCTAAGCGTCAGCGTGGGGCGAGCGTTATCACGATGAGGTGGCTATTAATCAAAAGATCTATACTCGTTGCTGATTATCCCTCACTTGATTCACGAGTCTATATGCGGATCTTTGGTGTGCACTGAGTATGGGCGGATCATAGACCGAAGAACCGAGGCCTATCTGAGAGAGAAGGTAAGCCGGGGACGATGCGAGTCGGGGCACCGCGAGAGCTTTGGTTAAATCATCGGCACCGCCCGCGAGCATCCTCCTTTCCACTTTATCTCCTCGATCCGGATGAGGTTGAGTATAGCCAGCAGTGTTGGCCCGGTTGGAGGATATTCGGACTTCGAACAACATTTTGTGATTACGCGTGTATCGGTGAAGACCGGAAACCGAGGGGCGACGAGTTTTTGATCCAAGCATCATTGATTTCCATTATTACGATGAGATTGAAGCGGGCCATTCACGGATGTTATTCGCGAGTCGAGTCGTCGATGAGGAAGCGATCTGATGCTCACAGGGAGTGATGTACCTCCGGTGATGATTCTCGGCTCCGGGGCAATCATGATTTTATTTGTCTATTTTTAGATTTTGATTTGCCTAGATCATGATTGTCTATCTTATCTACTTTCTATCACGTGATTATTTGTACTTTTCATATTACTCTTTTTATTTTTTTCCTATGGATCATGTAAGCCATAAGGCGTCGATACTCTTTTATCCTTTCTTTCAAGCTGGTGAATGTGTTTAATGATTTATCTTTTGGTATTACTCGTTTTATTATCTCTTTTCATTACGGTATAATTCCCGTTTTTCCCGAGATGTTTCCGTGTTTGTCGAGTCGTGCGGTATAATTCTAAGCGGTTTTGTCGAGCTACATTATAGCATTCTGAGTTCTCGATTATCCTTATGTAGGCTCGGCTGACCGGCGAGTCGTGTATCGGTTTAAATCGGCTAAGTCTTTTACCTTTTCTTTTGTTACGCACAACATGAGGACATGTTGTCATTTAAGTGTGGGGGAGGAATGGTTTGGTGTATCTTCATATCATTTGCTTAATTCATTCTGAGTCTATGCAAAATGAGCTAGAATGTTCAAAAAAAATTACGACATTTTGTTTTTGTTTTGTCGAGTAGGCAATTCAATTCAATGTTCGTTATTTTTATAGTCATTGATGCTATATATCATATGTTTGATAAGTTAGTTGTTTCACGATATATCTTTTCCACGAGCCACGATGAATGACGAGCTAATTTATAAAGTTATACCCTTTTTGGAATGAGTGATTTACGATTTTCTTATAAGTCATGTGCTTAGTGCTACGTACATATCTTGAGATTTATGATAGTTTGTATTTAGATCAGTATGATATCTTGTGAATATCTAAGGTTTGAATGTGATAAGTAACACGTAACTTATTGTCAAATGAAAAAGTTGAAAAATATAAGAATTAGTTGGGTGTGTCGAATGCTAGTCAATGATTTGAGTGCGGTAGGGTATACGCGTATGTCTATCTCTGCTATGATGACTAAAAGCTCACGACGAGTCGAGAAAAAGCTGCCTTATGATTGGTGTAAGGTAGGGTATATCTCGAATATCCTATTACGCTGTATGACGAGGGCAGCGGCTCGTTCGATGTGTGTTTAAAAGTGAGAAAGTTAAATCAACTTATAAAGAAGTGGTATGAGTTAGAAGTAAGGCGAGTTATCGTCTATCTTATCCCAGTATAAAGCGATAGATATGTTGTAGGGATTATCCTCTGAGTATTTGAGAAAGGCCACGGATATAATCGATCATCCTTCTCGGGGTATGTCACGTTTGTAGGGTACACACTTATGGCGTCATTTATCGCTAGTCTACGAGGGGTATTAGCTAGTTTTGCTTGAGTTACTCAAATTTGGATTTAGTGGAAGTTTTCTATGGCTTTGCACACACCACGGTGGTGAACTTACGAGTTATTGGATCTATGCAATATTATGCAGGATATCTGTTTTTAGTTTGAGCCCTAATTTTCGTTTTGTTTTGCTCGGGGCGAGCAAAAGCTTAAGTGTGGGGGAGTTGTTAAGGGTGAATTTATACGATTTATAACGCTATATTCTATGGTATTTTCCCCGTATTTGTATTAATTTGCATGAAAGCAGTGTTTAACGGAAATATTGAGTAAATGAGGTTTTAAATAAGTTATTACGCAATATTGGTTGATTTTGGTGCTTTAATTATGATTTTATGATTATTTGGACATTATTATATTTTGCGATGTTTTTATGTGTTATAGATACATGCTTGAGGCTCAAGAGATGATCAAAAGTTGATCAAGTTCGAGTTAATTGATGATAAAGAGATAATGAAGGAATGAGATAGAGAAAAAGAGATAAAGATCAAGAAGTCAAAATTCGATCCGGTGAGCAGCGTCGAGTCGATCCGAGTGGGCGGCGTTTGATAAAGTAGAGCGGGCATCGGTGAGTGCGATTTTGTCTGAGAGAGTTTGGGCCGTGTATGCGAGCGGGCGTCTGAGCGATCGAGATCTATCTGGGCGGGCGTTCACTAAAGCGGACGGCGTCCGTCGGCCGACTTAGTGGAACCGACTCAAAACTCTATATATAGCGGTGTTTTCTCCACATATAGGATACCATATATTCATTATTGAAACCACTAAACCTAGGGCGGCTTTAGGCTGCGTTTTCTTCCTTTCATTCGACTTTATGCACTTTAGATCTAGATTAAATTAGCTACTTTTTATGCCTTTATTTGGCAATTTTGAGTTCTTGAGGATGAGCGAAGCTAAGAGCTTCATCAAGCGAGTATTGTGAAGCCATCCAAAAGCTGATGATTCGTTTTCATCGATTGGATTTGTGAGTTTTTATTAAAGGTTGTTTCTTTATTCATGTTTATTATGTTTAATTGCTCTTATATCGGAATATATGCATGTGTCGATTGTTTATTGTTGATGGAAATCTTTATAAACCTTAGATCACCATGAATAGGAATAGTATTTGAATCTATCTTAACGGAAGTTAATAGGTTTAATTGCTAGATTATAAACATAAAGTTTACACCTTTGGTTAGAAAGCGCGTTAATCTTGCATTGGAAGATAATGGATTAATAGATGAACTTTCTAAGGAATTAGGGTTCATATTTAGATAAGGTAAATCACAACTTAGATAAAAACCACAATATAATCGAGATAGGGAATCAATGCTTGTTGGATAGGTGGATCAATCCTCGTTTGCTCGTTATACATTTAATTTAAATCCTTAAAAACATGAATTTGTTTAGTTAGCTTACTTTTATTTGCATCTTAGATTAGTTTAGTTAAAGGTTACTTAACCCGTATTCTTCTAGCTTTGGACTATATCCTCTGTCTAGTTTTATTTTCGATTACATTACTGTTTTATTATTTGTTTAGATTAGTTTAGTGACATAGTTTAGGTTAGACAAAAACTAGGAATCACAATTGTTTAGTTCCCGTAAGATCGACCGGCATTAACCACTTATTACTACGATCCTTATACTTGAGGTTAACGGATTATTACTTGTTTGTTTTGTGTTAATAAAATCCGTGACAAAATGTGGTGGTGATGGGTGATAATGGTGGTTGTTGGTGGTGGAGTGTTAATGGTGGTCTTTGAATGGTGGGAGGTGGGTGAAGATGGTGGAGATGAAGAAGATAGGTGTTAATGGAGAAATGGATAAAATGTAGGGTTTATTTTGATATTTTTTGAAAATGGTGTGTAAAGTAAAAAAATAATAAAAATATTCATGTAGTGCCAGTAATAATTTGCGGTGCTTAGGGAGTAAATGAGTGTCACTAATAAAAAAGTGCGGAGCATTTGGAACTAACAGTACTGAATTTATAAAGGTCCAATAACCAAAAAATAAAATGAGATTCAAGGCCCTATAATGTGTATTAATTAAAGGCCAATGGCCCAAAAAATAAAATTAACAATTCTACTTTGATCAGTGATTTCGTATCTAAATGTGCTATAAGAGCGACCTTGAAGTAGTATGATTTTGAATTTTGTATCTACATATATTAAGAAGCACGATGTAGAAATAATATTTTGTAATTGTGTTTTAAAAAAAAAAAGAACTTAGAAAAGAAAAAAAAAAAACCCTTGACGAAGTACTTAAGGTTTTAGAAAATTTGAGGGCGGCCCTCGAATATGCATGATATATATGTCCTTTGTACAATAAATATAGTTATATAGTTTAATTATCATTATTACTTGAAGTATTTGAAAAAAACACGAAGACATTTAAAACAATCGTGTCCATTGATCAATTAATAAAACACTATCAATCAATAAAGTTTGAACCCATGTCTTTAGGATATGTATTCAAGCTTTCAACTTGATTGAGCTAAATGGAGAATTATACAAAGAATTATGCAAAATAAATATACATACATAGTTTTAATATTATTAGAAAGGTATATTAGTAACTTCGTCCAGAAAATTTGAGTGAGTCCATATACCCCTACCCTACCATGCTTTGGGTCCGCCTCGATCATGGTTTCATATCCGTGTGCACAAATTTTATGTTGGACATGGTGTAAATCTAGTTGGTGCACCAAAACCAATAGGAATTCAACTTCCACCAATGGGCTCCTACCTGTAAAAACTTTCCATCAATGTATCCCTTTGAAAGTGCTGACTTGGTGGTTCAAAACTTGTTGTAATTTGAGGGTGTGAAGATGATCAGCAATACTTGAATTCCTGCAAAATAAAGACTTGGAACCTCTCCGTTTCACGAAAGAATCGTTGTCCTTCTTAAATTATTAGGACCCCATACTTTGTCACAGGTATCACAAATATTTAAGTGAGATAAAGCGAGAGAACAACCTTTAAACTACTGGACAAGAGATTAAAGAGCACTTAGAAGTGTTGAGTTATATAGAATGACTAACAAGGATGCTTACAATTGTTATTCTTATGTTTAACAATGTAAACTTGCTTATATATAGCACTTGGATCGAAAAAGAGCAAAGGAATCGTCCTTTAAGTGATAGAAACCAAAAGAAAAGGTACCATTTGGTTGTACCCACTTAAAAGCGGCCAAAAGACACCAAAAGCGATTTTTGGACCACGGTGCCCATCCGTGCGGATGCGATTATCATCCAGGACGGATAAATCACGATATCAAAATTTTACAGTTTCATCCTTTCATCCGTACGGATAGATTCTTATCCGTATGGATAACTCTCATCCGTACGGATAGATTCTTATCTGTACGGATAACTCTTAATCATAAAATTTGGATTTTCATTTCACATCCGTACACTCGTAAACACTTATATAGCGTGCACTCCGCACCTCCATACTTTATATTTTAGCTTTACGAGCATAACCACCCTTGTACTAAACCCCGATAACCTCAATGGCTTGTGATTATACTTAAATCACCAACATTCCTCCCCCATTTAAGTGTAATCCTTGGTTTAGTAAAAACAACAATCATAATATAAACCAACTCATGCTTCAATGAAAATATCACGAAGATTGAATTTCCACCTAGTATTATTACATAAATATTCGAGTATTATGGTGTGACTAAGCATTGAACCCTTTTACACATTTTGAATACATGTACATAACAATACACATGAATTGAGACTACTTCAAAGTATTATTCTTGACACCATTTATTGAAATCTGGCCTTGTTTCCATATCCATTCTTGAGCATATAGAAAGTCAACCCAACTTTCCTTGAAGTGGCCATACCTCAAACTCATATAGGTGAATCTTTAATTTACCGTGCACTTGCATTAGCACTCTCAAAAGATTCATTAAGAAGGTAAACTTCAACCTAACTTCACGGGTTTATTGCACATACCTTCGGGATTAATACATGTGCTCAAGTTTCCAATAACGGAGCTTGCCACATTGAATTTAGCCTAAGGCATTGTACCAAAGGAAATTGGGTGTCCCGTTATCGAAACTTATACGGGTTGTAGACCCGTCCGACAACCGACTTTTGTAATAAGTCCTTAGCTAATCCTTTCGTCAAATGATCAGCTAAATTCCTTTGAGATCTCACATACACAAACGATATCACCCCGTGAGAGATCAACTCACGTACCGCGCTATGTCTAACGCCTAAGTGTTTTGACTTACGATACACATGACTATACGCTTTAGACAGTGTAGATGAGCTATCACAATGGATAGATATCGGTGATATTGGTTTAGGGCCTTTAGGCCATAAAGGAATTTCATAAATCAAATTCCTAAGCCATTCTGCCTCTTTTTCGGCTGCTGCCAAGTCAATAAACTCCGACTCCATAGTCGAGCTTGATATACATGTTTGTTTCTTAGAAGCCCAAGAAATGGCACCTCCACCTAAAACAAACACCCATCCACTAGTAGAAGAATGATCTTCTACGTTAGATATCTAACTAGCATCCGAATATCCTTCAATCACCGAAGGATATGCAACATAAGTCAAACCAAAGTTTTTGGTAGACTTAAGATATCTCAATACACGAACAACCGCTCTTCAATGACAATTGCCTAGGTTACTCGTATATCTACTTAGTTTTCCAACTGCATATGCAATATCCGATCGTGTACTAGTCATTGCATACATCAAATATCCAATGACTCGTGAATATTCAAGTTGATTCACGGTTTCACCTTTATTAGGTCCAAGTTTCTCATGTGGTTCCATGGGAGAATTTGCCGGAGTACAATTTTCACAATTAAATTTCTTCAACACTTTCTCAATATAATGAGATTGTGTTAATGAAAATCCACCCTGATTTCTCTTGATTTTAATACCAAGAATAATATCTGCCTCCCCCATGTCTTTCATAGAGAATCTAGAAGATAAGAGTTCTTTACACTTATCAACTTGATATTGGTTTGTACCAAAAATCAACATGTCATCGACATATAGACAGATTATCACACCGTTGCCGGTATCATCAAATCTACTATATATACACTTGTCTGATTGGTTAAGCTTAAAACCAGTAGACAAGACAACCTCATCAAACTTTTGATGCCATTGTTTAAGAGCTTGTTTAAGTCCATACAATGATTTTACAAGTTTACATACTTTATGCTCGTTACCGGGCATAATAAATCCTTCATGTTGCTTCATGTATATTTCCTCATCCAAATCTCCATTTAGAAAAACCTGTTTTAACATCCATTTGATGGATCACCAAGTTATGAATTGCGGCTAAGGCAATCAATAACTTGATTGAGAGATTACAGCAGCGGGAGCATGAGTATCGAAATAATCGATACCTTAAGCTTTTACTAAAGCCTTGTATAACTAACCGGGCTTTATATCGATCAACGATGCCGTCGACTCTCATTTTCCTTTTGAAAATCCACTTGCAACCTAACGGTTTGCAACCTGCGTAATAAATCATGCCGAATCCACGTATTGTTACCCATTATGGAATCCATCTAAATCATTGATGGCTTCTTTCCAAAATGATACATCCTGAGATCCCATTGCCTCGAGAAAATGTTCTTGGATCATCCTCAATATTGTAACAATATGAGTATTGATATCAACTTCATTTCTCGAACCTTCCACCAAATAAGTTACAAAATCCGGTGGAAATGTCTTTGCTATTCTAGCCCTCTTACTTCTTGAAGTTGAGGAGGACTCGACTTGAGAATCATTGTTCTCCACATTCTCCACTCCAACTCTTTGTAGTAGCAATGCTCTTTGGTCTAGGAATAGATGTAAATCTATTCTCATCAAATATGGCATCACGTGATTCTATTACAGAATGTACGACCCACAGAATCACTAGGTTACATAACATAAAACCTATAAGCCTTGGAATGACTAGCATATCCAATGAAAATGCAATCGATGCCTCTTTCTCCTAAAGTTTTAATTTTAGGATCGGAAGTCTAACAACCGCCTGCGACCCCAAACTTTTAAGTAATTCAAGTTTGGTTTCTTTTTGAACCAAAGTTCATGCAGGTAGCGAAATTCCTTTTATTAGGAATTGTTTAGTAGATAACGAGGCCGTTAACATGGCCTCACCCCAAAATCCACTTGCTCAATCCCGAGTAGGATAACATGGAATTTACCATCTCTTTTTTAAAGTGCGGTTCTTCCTCTCCATAATGCCATTTTGTTGTGGCGTATCACGGTCTGATCACCTCGTGTATAATACCACCACGACCAGTAGGTTGGATCATAGTATTCTCCACCTCTATCGATGCGGAAGCGTTTAATACTAGAATTCAATTGTAATTCTACTTCACTTTTATAAATCTTGAATTTATCAAGAGCCTCATCTTTAGTATTAAGTAAATACACATAACAAAAGCAGTATTATCATCTATAAGCGTAATCATATACTTCTTATTTCCCAAAGGCGGTGTGGCATTAAAGTCACACAAATCACTATGGATAAGTTCTAAAATTGTAGACCTTTCAACACCACGAAATGATTGTCTTACAATTTTAGTAAGCATACAAAGTAGTACACTTATCCATATTGAGATCAAGCGGGGAATCGTGCATTTTAGACATAACTTGCATACGTTTATAATGCACGTGTCTAACCGAGCATGCCACAACTTTGAGATATTAACATCGAGAATATGCATAACTTGATTAACTTTATTATTTACAATATTAAGCATAAACATATTATTACACAAATAACCAAAACCTACAAATACACCATGTTTAGATAATATATACCTATCGGACTCATATACTTGTTTATATTCCGATTTACATAATAGTGCACGGATACAAGGTTCTTCCGGATGCGGAACAAATAAAACATCAAATAGTTTTACAAATTTTCCGGCGAAATTAAAAATAACATTTCCAATGCCTTTTACAACGACCATCGACTCGTTTCCCATCTTTAGTATGGAACCATCATTCACCGGTTCAAAGACTTCAAACCAGGCGTTGATCTTTGCATACATGTCTTGTTTCTCCGAGTCGATCCACCACGAAACATCATCATCCACGCACATAAAATGCTTGAAAAATAAATGGCACATAATTCATAACCGAATTAATACCAAAGTTAACATTACGACCTTGATGTTTGGGTGGTCCTTGGTCTTCGACCCCTGTTACGGACCTTTGTTCTTTCCGTTCTTCCGCACTCGGCAATCGGCCTTATAGTGCCTGTTTTTTCCACAAATCCACGAGGCACCGCTTTGGCCTTTTCCGGATTCTTTGTTGCCCGGCCTTGAATGGTTTCTTTTTCTTACCATTACCTTTTCCCTTGTTTGATTTAGAACACTCCCGGCCTCAATTACATGAATGGATGTCGATTCATCATTTCCTTTCCTTGGATTTTACACCTCCTGCGCCAGAGGATTCCTCGTCTGTGAGATGGCTACCAAGTTCAACCAAGGAGAGTTCTTCCTTTTTGTGTTTTAACATATGTTTAAAATGTTTCCATGATGATGGTAGTTTATCAATGATACTAGAAGCAAAATGGATTCATCCATTTCCATTTTGTGTTGTGCAAGCGGCCTAAAATGCGTTGAAGTTCATTGAATTGTTCAATTCTGAGACCGTGTATCTACCATCATGTATTTCATGAAATTACCAACTAGAAATTTTTTAGCAGATGCATCTTCATTCAAGTACTTAGTTTCTAGTGCATCCCGTAATTCTTTTGCGGATGCAAAGTTTTGATAAATATCAAACAACGAATCGGACATACCATTTACAATGTGACCACGACAAATATAGTCATCATTTTCCCACTTGTTCCGCCTTCACAAATTCCTCCGATGGTGCATCATCATCAACCACGGTATCTACATTACTAAGAACATATACCACTTTCAAAGTTGTGAGAAGGAAATGCATCTTTCTTTGCCACCTCCGGAAATCAACGCCTTCAAACTTGTCTAGTTTCCCGAAATTCATCATCAAATCCTTTGCATTCACCATTGGGATCAGAACAATAATTTAAGAAGAATGTTGTAATTTGAGGGTGTGAAGATAATCAACAATACTTGAATTTCTGCAAAATAAAAGACTTGGAACCTCTCCGTTTCACGAAAGAATCGTTGTCCTTCTTAAATTATTCGACCCCTATACTTTGTCCTAGGTATCACGAATATTTAAGTGAGATAAAATTGAGAGAACAACCTTTAAACTCTGGACAAGAGATTAAAGAGCACTTAGAAGTGTTGAGTTATATAGAATGACTAACAAGGATGCTTACAATTGTTATTTTTATGTTTAACAATGTAAACTTGCTTATATATATAGCACTTGGATGCGAAAGGAGCAAAAAATCGTCCTTTAAGTGATAGAAACCAAAAGAAAGTCTGAATTTGGTTTATACCAACTTAAAGCGGCGAAAGACACCAAAAGCGATTTTAAATACCACAGGTGCCCATCCGTCTGGATGCGATTATCATCCAGACGGATATATCACGATATCAAAAATTTCTGATTTGACCTTTCATCCGTGCGGATAGATTCTTATCCGTGCGGATAACTCTCAATTAGAAAATTTGGATTTTCATTTCATTCGTTAAATCTGTTTCAGTAACACATATAGCGTGCATTTCCAGCACTCCATACTTTATATTTTAGCTTTACGAGCATAACCACCTTGCCTTATCTTTAGCGAATAACGCCAATGAGCATGATTATATTTAAATCACGTAAAAACTTTGGCGCAGGCCAATCACAAAATTAGTGATCCGTGTGTCTGTTTATATTTGTTCTACATTTTCTTTTTAAGCTTTCGGTTACACGTCCATTAAATGCCCGAAATCCACCGCTTCGTCAAATTGTTTGTTTGTCTAACCTTACATACTATAACTGCATCCTTTTATTCAGATATCTCAGCAGAATCATATATATATATATATATATATATATATATATATATATATAAATTATTTATGCATGCATCGTCAGTGCGTAGAAAAACACATGTAGCATATAATCTCCATGTATTAATTAAGAGAATGCGATGTTAATGGCGCTCTGGCACAATATCTTCCGGACGTCATACATGTGTAAAATTACGTTTTTAGAGAGTCGAAATAACACATTTAGACTTTTCATGAGTTGAAATAACTACATTTAAATATCTAAAAATCAATTTTACATGCGATGATGATCTTGAATATATTGAATGTGTCATTAAAAATCTTATTAATTAATCATATGTAACTTTGCCTCAACTATATATTCTAGCTAGCTTAGCTTTAATCTCTTTCAATCATCAACTCTACACTAAGTTATGAAACCATGCATGTTTTTCTTTCCAACATCAAGATGATGATTTAAGTATATGCATGAAATTTTAGTTGTAGACATAAATACATCTACTAATTATTTTTCAACAAAGAACTTCCGTGTCATGGGCATTGATCAAACAATCAGGAATTCGGCGCAGGTCGTCATATGATATTTTAAAATTTTATACAGACAAATCCATTTTGCAATATATATATGCTGTCTCTCTCTCTCTGGTTTCTGTTTTTATTTTTAACTATCAATTATCATCTCCTTTTATACATATACTATAAAACATTGTCTTCTTCTGTAGTTCTCTTCACACAGTTACACAGTGATGTTACATGCAACAATAGCAACTGATGTATAGTCTATGGATAATTCCACCCCCCCCCCAGAATCTACCCCCACACACACAAAAGAAAAAAAAAAAGAAAACAACAACAACAACAACAATCAAGACAAGCAAAAACAGGCATAACCCATAATTTTAACACATTCCTAACCAGACCTAAGGTCTAAATTGCAGAGTGATTGCTTGCCCAATGTGGATAAATAAATCTCCACACTACAATATAGTATATACTACTGTACAATTCTTATGATTATGAAAATTCTCCAGCCAAAATAGACCTCAAGATCTAAAGAAAAATGACAATCAATAAAGCAAAGCAATCGTTAACTTTGCAGTGCATAATTTTCACACATTTATCACAAGGCCTAGGCCTAGGACTAAATTGCTTAGTGAGTCAGTCCACACTACAGTTCTACTCCCCTCCCCTCCTTTACATTGGCCAGAAGCCGATAAAAATTGTAATAGAGATTTCTATTACTTTTCTTCGTATTTATATTGCATTAAGCGAGTCGAGGATTAGATACATTATATAACGATGTTTATCGTGTTATATATGTGTTTGATTTTATATAAGTAGATATTTTGGTAGTCCAATACTATTCTGTTGTGAGTTAATTTGATCAGAAATATAGCAGAAAGAAAAGAGCCCACTGTAGACTGGACTCTGTCTCCTCTTATAAACCCGCCCCACCCGGAAGATCACGGATATCCACTTTCTGATTAAAACCTAAGATTTTCTTGTTCTTCTTCCTCCTCCTCTGAAATTTTCTCTTTTTATAATTCTCTGTAGGGAAGTGAAGGATAGCTCAATTTTCTGAATTACCCACATGAAGAAAAAGGCTAAAGTTGACGACTTGCCGGACGACATCCGGTGCCGGAGGACGGACGGAAGAGATTGGAGGTGTAAACAACGCGTGTTAGAAGGGAAAAAGCTTTGCCATATTCATTATCTTCAAGGGCGTCGCCGTTCATTGAAGCAGAAGGTCCCTGATTCGCTGAAATTTGAGAGAAGTTTCAAGAAAAGGGTCCATGAAAATAAAGAAAAGGGAATTGGAACTGATGTGGGTTCTTCAAAATCACGGAAGAAAATAATATCCAAAAAGAAGAGGAAACGCTGCGTTTCTGAAGTCTTGGATGAGGCATTGAGGAAGATGAAGTTGAAAGAGGGGATCTGCAGTTGGAATTGATCAGAGGTTTCTTGAATAGACAAGTGGAGAAGGAGAAGAAGAGGAGAGAAATAGAGGAGGAGGAGGCTAAGTTGTGTTCTGGAACTGAGTTAACCCGTGAGCTGCCTAATGGGATTATAACGATTTCGCAGAAAAGATTGGACAATGTAGGTGATGATGAGGCTGTTCATGTGAAGATTGGAGCAGGGTCAGGTGGGTTGGACTCGGGTTTGAGTGTTTTTCAGCAGCAGAGGAGTTTCCGGTCCAAGAATATTGAACCAATGCCAATCAGTACTATTAAGGTTGTCTACTTTGACTTCTTTTCTTGAATCCGAATTTGTTACTTGACGATCAGGTTGCAATTGGGTTTTGTGGAGCTGGCATTATTACTCATGTGTTTTTGTTTTTTTTTTTTTTTTTTTTTTTTCCGGTGTTTTTTTTTTTTTCACTTTTTAGTGTGCTGTAATGGTTTATCTTTTAACAAATTTAGGTGGTGCCATTTGCTAAAAAATTGAGAAGAAATAAGAATTGTCATTGGTGTCTGAGGAGCGATGATCAGAATTTGATCAGGTGTATGAAGTGCAGGAATATGTTCTTTTGCATTGAATGTATAAAGCAAAGGTATGATTTTCTTTAGTACTGGAATTCTCGGAAGATTTTTGCAAGTGTTCTTCTATGAAAAAAAAAAAATTAGGCATTCTAAGTGGACTGTGTATTTGGTTTGAAACTAGAATATAATTGGCATAATATGCATGAAAGCCATGAAAGCGATGTGCCGTCTATCCTTAGAATTGAAATACTTGGAAGCCATAAAATTCTCCTAGTTAGTCACCTCAGTTGGATTTTACCTACCTAACCCGACTGCATCTGTTTTCTTTGAACTAGATTTTTGGAGAAGCAAGAAATCAAGGTGGCATGTCCTGTTTGTCGCGGAACATGCAGCTGCAAGATTTGTCAGAGGCTCAATTCTCGAGATATATGTCATAAGGTTCGACAATATAAGATCTTATTCTCTGAATAGTGATATACCGTCAGATACATCGGGTGCACATGTATATGTCTGTTTCTATCGTGTTTCAGGACTTTTATCGTGACAAAAGGAAGGTTGACAAAATACAGTTACTTCGTTATCTAGTCCATATGCTGCTTCCAGTGCTTAAGAAAATCAACCACAATCAGAGGCTTGAGCTAGAGATAGAGGCAATCATGTAGCAGGTAAAATCTGCTTTATCATTTTATTCAAATATATAATATAGAGGAAAGTTCTGGTTTGGCCTAAGTCTTAAAACTTTCTCGCCACAGGAAAGCCACCATCTGCAATCATTCAGGCTCTGCAGCCAGAAGTAAGCTTCAAAACAACAAAATCCTGGTAAGTTTTGTATGAACAGAATACTTGAATACAGTGGAAGATTTATGTTGATATATTGTTCTCCTTTTTTTTTTTCCGGTCTGGTGATTCAATTTTGGTTTTAGCAACAACTGCAAGACTTCCATTCTGGACTATCATAGAAGCTGTTCAAAGTGTTCATATAGTCTTTGCTTGAGCTGCTGTTGGGAATATTGTCGGAAAAGTTTGTGTGAAAATCTTAAATTCAGCGAACACATGCAAGATTACTTGTCAAGTGATGATCTACGGATGAAGATAAAGAAAATAAGATCATCTAGCTTGAAAATGGACAAGTTGCCTTTTCGGTCACCAACATCTTTGTTAAACTGGGAAGCATGTTCTGATGGCAGCATATGCTGCCCTCCTGCAAGTTTCGGTGGATGCAGCGAGGGAATCCTTGATCTAAGATGCATGTTTCCATTTAGTTGGATGATAGAGCTGGAAGTTGGAGCAGAAGAGTTGCTTAAGAGCTGTCACTTTTCAGAAAATTCAGATGTTTCTTCTTGCTGCTCCTGTGTAAGAAACTAACAGAAAAACATGTGAAACCAGTCCATTTCAAAAAACGGCTGACAGATTATTATACACCGATGACAACTTTCTGTATTGTCCCACTGTAAAAGATCTTGCTGAAGATAAAGTTGAACACTTTCAGCAGCACTGGACCAAATGTCATCCTGTTGTTGTTCGGAATGTTCTTGGAAGAACATCGTCTTTGAACTGGGATCCTGTACTTATATTTTGCTCTTTCCTTGAGAATGCATGTTCTAAATCTCCTCATGAGAAGCAAGCTTTTGGAGGAACCAATTCCCTGGACTGGTGTGAGGTGAGTCTCTTGAAGTCATCTCTATCCGTCTCTCAAAGACACCGTAATATTTAACATCTTAGCCACTGTGTGTCTGTGACCCATAGATATGAGTTTTCCGTCCTACTTACGCTGCTTTCGAAGATCAATTCATTGTTTCTTTGCAACAGTATATTTTTAATTTTGGTCGTCAGTATTTGTTTTTGGATCTTTTTCTTTTGTGTTGACGTTTCTGATTCTTTACAAGCGACCGAATGAATAGTGTGTCAGAGGAGGAATTCCTCTCCATGTTAAGGAAATCCTCTCAAATGATGATCAATAGCATGTGCTCATTCTTAGCTTAGAAGTTTGAGTTTGTCCGTAAATTCCCCCCCATCCCCATCCCCATGTTTTTGGCTTAAAAGCTATACTTTAATTAACAACTTCAAGTGGATCACTCACCTCTTGCTGTGATTCCGTTATGCAGAGCGCCTCAAGTAATATAATAAAAAATATTGGTTTATGGACCTCGTATGCAGTCATCAGACTGTGTTGGGTAACAAGGGATGGTGGTGAACCTGATCTCTTTTACTGTCTTTCCAAGTTTCGCCGTTTTCTTTTTTCTCTTTTCTTTTGAATGTGTCGTTTGTTAAAAGCCGCGTCTTTTTGGCGCATGTGAGATTGGAAAGAAAGAACTTGCTAATTGTGATTCATCTGATAATGGTAGTGAACCTGCCTTTTCTCCCTCATATCATATGTAAGATGGCAAGGGATATCGGTTTTGAGAGGCTAGATTGGCCTTTGTAAGTAATTGTTTCTGTCAATAGTCATGTGCATTAGGTTTGCTGAAGCTTTGTTAATTCCAATTATGAAACTTGAATACACGTTTCTAGTATTTCCTTGTGCTCGTGGATGTCGTAGACTGTTTTCTGGATATTAGATACCACCTTGATATCCTTTCAGGAGATGAAAATTTTATGTTGTCCTTTCAGGTAGAAATTGGTTCGAAGCAGATGCTTATGGGGTCTTTAGCAGAGGAAACACACGTGAATATGCGGAATAGGATCATGAAAATCAAAGCGTGGCTTTCTTCCCATTTGTTTCAACAGCAGTTTCCTCAACATTTTGATGAGATCATTAGTGCTTTACCACTCGAGGAGTATATTCATCCAATTTCTGGACTTCTGAATCTGGCTGTAAAGTTGCCACATGAATCTACTAAGCCTGATGTCGGTCCTTTCATCCACATTTCAGTTGGTGGACCTGAGGATTTTATTCAGACAGATTTCTTGACAAAGTTGTGCTGCGAGTCATATGATGTGGTAGGTAAACCTATATCTCTTTTACTGGCTGGCTGTTTTTATTTTTATTTTTATGCTCTTTAAAAGCAATACATCTGAATTTCATGTTCACATGTTCATTTAAAAAGGATTGGTATAGTATAGGATATGGATTATGTGCTTCATCCTCTTCATTCGGAGTTCCTTGCAGTTCATGTCTATTTGACTTAATGTAAAAGTGCAGTAGATTTAGAGAGAAATTATCTTCTTTCATTAAGTTCTTCAACTTCTAAGAGATTTGCTTAATAAGATGCAAGAGAAACTAGCCGTTGCCCTTGAGAAGACAGACCTTCACCATCTTAACTTAGGATTCTAGCCGTTATAAGGAGGTTTAGAGGGAGAAAACAAATCAGCCTAAAATCCAATACTGGGTGAGTAATTTAGGATTATAAGGACAATAAAAAATAATAAAAAGTTACATTTGAAATTCTGATGATTTCCAACACTCCCCCTCAAGATGGTTTGTATAGGTTGATAAAACCAAGCTTGCCCTTGCAGAAGTTGAACCGGTGCCTGCTGAGACCCTTAGTGAAAGAAGTCTCCTCCCTCAAGCCTCTCTCAAATGAAGTTCTTAACTCCTTATCAATATCAATATGTTTTGTTCTGTCATGTTGTAGCTTTATTGTCACATTAGATTCTTGTAGGTTCTTGATTTTGTTTTCTCGGTTCTTGTAGGACCCTTTTCAGCCATAGGACTTCACACATAATCTGTGCAACAACCCTATATACAGCTTTTGCATTGCTCCTGGAGGATACTAGGTTTCCACATAGGAGGAATACACACCACCCTGATGTAGATCTTCTATCAGACAAAGAGTCAACCCAGATTTCCCTTGGTTTGAAGAATAGTCCAGTTCTAGGATTGTCTTTTGATGTAT
Organism: Gentiana macrophylla; assembly: GCA_026214975.1. NCBI lineage: Eukaryota > Viridiplantae > Streptophyta > Magnoliopsida > Gentianales > Gentianaceae > Gentiana > Gentiana macrophylla. Next base: position 92,555,119 of record CM047808.1, on the reverse strand, counting down.
TTGAGGAGTCTGGAAGCTGTGTCCAAATGTCTTTTCTTAGATTTGTGCGTGAATTGACTTATTAAGCTTACTCCAAAGGTAATATTAAGTATGGTGTGTGAGAGATTTATCGGTCTTCCTACAAGTCTATGGTATTTCCCTGGATCAACATCCTCACCTTCTTCACATTTTCCAATCATGTTGTTGTATTCATCCTCACCTAGCTTCCCATAATCTCTTAGAAGTTCCGAGGTGTATCTTCTTTGAGTGACTGAAAATCCACCCTTGGATCTAGCTACTTTCATCCCAAGGAATAATCTCAGCTGTCCAAGGTCCTTAACCTCAAATTCAGAACTGAGAAGGTTCTTTAGGTCAACCATCTCAACATGATTGTTATAATTATATCATCAACATATACTATCAGGATAGTTATCGGATCTGAACCAGAGTGTTTGTAGATCATGGTGTGATCAAATTGCCCCTTGAGTGTACCCATTTCCTTTTATGACATGAGTAAACTCATTCAAACAGACTCAGAATAATTTCTGTACAAATTCTTATCTGACTTTTGATCTCAGGTCAATATTCTAGCATATGCTACAGATTCTACAATTTCTAAGGAACAATATAAGAGGATTAAAGAATTAATGAAAAAGTACAAGGCTCGAGGTAATTTGCAGTCTGCCAGCAATTCTACTGATCTGAAAGGAAAATCATCTTCACAAAGGGAAGAATGCGGGGAATCAAGCTTACAGAATTCAAAGGCCGAACATCTGCACTCCCAAAATGGAAATTTAAAAGGTCCTATTCGCTCTTGCAGCTTCAAAGGGGGGAGAAATCCATGTCCAGACAATGGAAATGTGTCCACCATCATCGGTTCTGATAGTGATAGCGAAACAGAATCTGAAGCTTCGTATCTTTTCTCTAAAGGCCTTCAAAGATATGAAGAATCTGATGATGAGTGTTCCCTCTTGAATGAGATGGAAAACATTACATGTTTTAGCGATGAGCAGACCATCGATTCTTCAGCTGCTCAGTGGGATATCTTTCGCAGGGAAGACGTCTCAAAAGTCTTGGAATATCTTAGAAAACACTGTAACGAGTTCAACACCGGATACTGCTGCAAAGGAAATGTAAGTTTGTTATAGTGTATGTCTCTTATTATGTAGTTGCAGTTTTTGATGGATGCTTTGTAAATTTATTTTTCATTCTTTTATTTCTTATTACAGGAAATTCATACAATCCATGATCAGAATTTCTTCCTTGATGCATTTCACAAAATGAGGCTGAAGGAGGAGTTTGGTATGTGTGTGTGTATAGTTCTTGTTTAACGCGTTCTAACAAAACCATTTCTCTTAAGCTGCACTTTTATGTGTTCAGATGTTCAGCCTTGGGCGCTTGAACAACACCTTGGAGAAGCTATCATCGTTCCTGCAGGATGTCCGTACCAGATTAGAAAACTTAAGGTAAGAATTTTAGTTCTTGAAGTTATTAATCAACGTCGTTACATGGGCGGTTTTTTTTTTGCTAATACTGACGGTGGATGCGTATATGATCCTTTGAAATGCAGTCATGTGTAAATGTGGTCGTAGGCTTCGTCTCACCTGAAAATGCGGCTGAGAGCATCCGTTTGACTGATGAAATTCATCTTCTTCCGGTACATCACAAAGCTAGAGAAAAAGCATTGGAGGTTAATTTCTCTCTCTCATGTAATAATGGGATAGTAATTGTGTTCTTTGGAAAAATGTGACGAAATAATCTTTATTATTATTATTATTATTATTATTATTATGAACAGGTGAGAAAGATGGCAGTACATGGAATCAATACAGCACTTGAGGAAGTCCAAAGGTTAACATGCGACGCGTAAGTCACAGGTTGTAGAGTGAGGCAACTGGAGAAAAATTCGAAACGAAGCTTTAAAGCTTATTATTATGGTCCGGTAGGTAATTCATTCCCTACGACGACTTGGCTCTTCCTCCTTTGTGTGAAGGCATATGAGTTATAGCTGCTACTTCCATGATAATTTGGAATCTCTTTCTCCCTAAAAACAGCCTGTACACTTGGAAATCTGCAGTATGAAATGATGCAGATCCCGAGGTATTATTATTTCTTTTGTTTTGTTTCAAATCAAATGCAAAATTTTAGGGACACTCTTTTATGGGTTTAATTCCTTAATTTTTATTTTTGGCTTTAACGGATGGTCGTCTCGTTTTATTCTAGTTGCCAGCTGCGAATGTACTTGTGGGTGGTCAAAATCCAATAATGCTACCCCAAGTTGAAGGCCTTTATGTGTAAGCTTGAGACAATTGCAATCATCCATGATTATCTGTCCACAAGGTAAGAAATACAAATTACAACTTTGACCCCATATTTTCATGTAGGAGTTTAGAGATTCTTTTGTTCACTGGCTGGCCTTATAGCAAGCTGATTGAGTATCTTTGTAAAAACAGAGATTAAAACTAAACTATTCAGAGATCTATCAAAAAACCAATTGCAGTTGGAGTTTTTATACATAGATTAACAATAAGTATGATGGTGCAGCTGGAATTTGATACAACTTTGCCAAATCACCAAAAGAGAAGAGTCGGTCGTCATTTGGGCTCTGTGGATGTCTAACAGCGCCATGTCCACCGTGCTTTTAGTACACCATTGCTTTGTGTTTTTGAGTATTATATTATATATTATTGACAGCATTTTTTTTGGGGGGGGGGGGGGGGGGTTGTGTGTTGATTCAGCAACAAAGAGAAAGTTTGAGAGATACGACAATGGCGTTGTTAGCCGTCGAATAAAACCTAGATAGCAGTTTGAATAAAGATGATAATCCTTTTTCCAGATAATTTATTTGTATGTACACACTAGTCATAGATAGATGATAGATGATGAGCGTATTCATTATGAATATTGTGTTATGTTCTTGTAATATCCACATTCTTATTATTATGTATATATGATTAAAGTGTTTGGTAATACATGCTAATGTAGAAGTAGATTTGATATTGGATTGAGCATCAGTTGTGGGAAAGAGCAATGTTACAAAGATGAATTCATTAGAAAGTAAAATCCTTATGACTTATTGAAACCATAAACGACAGTTCGGTCTCTCTCTCTCTCTCTTTCATATCTGTGATTGCATCATTCTCTTGGAAGTTGAAGGCATCCGGATCCCATCACAACTCCGAGGTATCTGTGAGACTTAACCGATACCATATCATTCTAATAAATTATACGGCTGAATCGGTTTTCATCCCATATCATTCTAATAAATTATACGGCTAAATGTTTTCAATACTTCGGTGTGTGTCAGATGTGTCTTGACCTGCTATTTACCGTCTTAAATCCCTGTAAACAGATAAAGACTGCATAGTTTGAATGTAGCATGATGGCTTCCGGGCATAGGGGCAGACACACATGTATCTAAATAGGTCCGCGGACCACGTTGAAAATAATAAAACCCTATATCTTACCTATAAAATAATATTTCAGGACCGTTAAATATAATAAAAACTCTAGAAATATATTTCGAACCCAGCTGAAAAACATTTCTGGATCGCATCTGCTTCCAGGATCCCAATTGAGCATAGTGAATTTTTCAATCAAGATTCAATTGAACATAGTGGAACAGAAAACGAAGAATGAAAATGAAAAATCCACATTTATTGTTTATTGCATTAGCTATGCTTCGAGTCAGAAGATGATAGAAAAAAATTTATAATCTACTGCTTCACAAGGAGAAGTTAGAGCACTAACAAAATCTTTAAAAAAAAAAAAAAAAAAAAAAACCCTTATCCGGACTTTATTAACAAAGTCCAACTAAATAAAGATGAGGCTAGCTATACAAATCTGGTGTTGTACAATTTAAACAAAATTGTTTTAGGATATAATGTCAAAAGACTTTATTAGGGTATTAATATTCTTCAAGGAGCCATGAGTCCTTCAATTGTATAAGAGAGTGACTCAGCCCAGTCGGCTTTAAGGAGAACAGCCTGCAATGTTTGCATTACGTCGTAGTCTGGATCCAGCTTCCGCTGCCAACCCTATTTCCCCCAACCAAACACGATGGAAAAAAAAAAAAAATTAGAGAAAGATCAGGACAATGTGCATGTTTGTGTTTGTATGAGTGAAGTACTTTTAGAATCATTTTTTTACAATCATGTGTTTTCATGCAAGTGTCTGGGCAGAGGGGGGAGTTTTGCATATAACAAAATAGAATATCATTCATTACACACATCGTGTGAGCATCCGCGCAAACATAAACTGATATGTAGACAATTCAAAGATGCCAATCTCCACGAAAACATGTAAATTGACAACGACAACAAGGGTGTGAGCAAAGAAGCATTTGATCTTGCCTTTGTTTGTGCTTAAATATCGTGGGTCCTTCAAATCCAAGTTTTAGCATTATACTCTCAATGCATATGATGCAGTCTTCCTTAAATAGGTATGAATCACCAGTTACATAATACTAAACCCCGTCTCAGTTCTCAGTTCTCCCAATATAAGTCTTTTAGTGGGTTACACACTAGTTAAGAAAATAGATAATTGTCATGAAATTTAAACCAGAAAGTCTAAAACACCATTTGAATATCATTAATGCAATAGTTTTACAGTAATAGAAAAGGGTTGGGTAGAAGTAAATTAGGGGTACGATCAGAGAAAAAAAAAAGGAACTAATGTTTTATTCATATTCTAAGAAGACTTGTAATATATGGGATTAAAAAAAAAGTGCTAAAAGACATATTTTGGGACAGAGGTAATACGAGTTCAGTTCACGTACCTCAAGAACTAAAGTAGTCACCATCACTGTGCAGACATTGCCATCAATATTAACTTTATGACCTTGAACCTGCTCAAGCAACTGTTGCATGCAATCTGCTGGGTGGACCAAATCACCCTCTGGTGTATCCCAAAAATCAAATAACTCTTTCACTTCCTGTTAGATCACCACACATGTTGAAAATTTAATACAAGCCAACTTTATTTGTATAAGATTCAATATTCAATGCACTGTTACACTTCCTGTCAAACCACACACATGTTGAAAAATTAAGGCAAACTCATTTTATTTGCATAATAATATTCAAAATTCAATGCATTTCTACCCAACAATCTTTCAAGCTTGAGAGCTATTAAATTCTACTAACTAGCAGGTAACTCCGAGAGATTGACCCAAGGCACTCAAAGAAAATCCATCATGAAACTTCGAAGGCCATGGTATTCTTACCCAAATATTCTCAGTATCACGAACTATTTTGTGTACAACAAATACAGTTGCACCAAACCATCTCTGAGCTCTTTTCACTGGTTATGCACTTTTAAGCAATACGCAGTGGGGATTTGAATAATTTCCAAACATGAATGCGAGTCAAAGTCAGGGGTTGATTTATCTAAATGGTTTCAACTCAAGCCGGTACTCCTGCAGAACGGCCGAAGGAGTAATGAGTAAGCTTCAGAACGAAGACGGTGAGCTCACGTGGGTAGCTCCCGTCTCCTGTAGCCGCCTTGTTCTCTGTCAGTTCATAAAGTGTCCGGCACAGACAGACGCAAAGTCATGACAACCAGACTAGACTAATAACGTTACAATCGGCGCAAGAAAACTCGTCAAGAGGTGCGTAAGCCACTCGTCAATACACATCAACTATAATATTGTGATAGGTAGGTGCTACTAGCAAAAGAAAAGTGTATACCCAGTGTAAGAAAACCCTGTACACTAAAGCTTCAACACTTGAACGCTTCCTCTCTAGAATTTATTAGTGTTCATTTTGTTTTTTGAGAACACCCTTGAATGTATCAGTTGATTAATGAATTTGGTATTCTCAGTCAAAGCTTTCAGCACCACCTTAAGCATTTTAATCAGTGATCCCTATGAACTTTCATAGCTATTAGACGCTTTAATCTTAAGACTTGTGAGAATTTGTGAAACTTTCTACTTTATCAGGATAAGCTACATATCATAAAGGACAATTGCTTACAACCAAAAAATGAAGGGCAATTTTCTGCTCCTTCTCTCTAGTTTCTTCAGAATTTAATGAACTTTGTGGTGCACATCAAAAAAATGTGCTGATCTTAATTGAACTTTTCTTTCAAAGTTACTTTACTAAATTTTAAGCCAGAACGCACAACCCTAACCTTAGACTATCTGAAGCTATTAGGTGCAAAATTACAACACTTAAGTCTTACTCCCACCAGGTGGGCTATCTTAACCCCATCTTCTGCAATATCGCATGACAAAAGGTAAACCTTCCTTCAGAAGGGAGAACTAAAGAGGCATCGTAACAAAATGCTCGCATCACATTTTCACGTAACGTTCCCTCAGTGAGCAGAGAGATATTTAAAGTACATTCTGAAATATTTACCCTTGTAAATCACAAATCCTTCTTATAGATGAGGTAAGCAACTCCCAGATAAGGAAAGAGTAATATCAAAATGGGAAGGTCAGAGAAAGATACAAGAGGTCGGGAGGAAATCAATCGGGACTATAATCCGTCATAAGATGATTCAAAACACAGTGCAAGGCAGGGAACATTCATGAACGTTCCCAATTACAATAAAAATACCAGAAGAGACTAAATTCACCTGGATGAACGCATCCGGATTCAGACAGTTCTGTCGTTTTGATAATTTCAGTGTGCACTCTGCTGCAGTCCGACCATCTCGATGAGCAACAGCTTTAAAGAAGTCCAATAAATTACTTCGATCATTTTTTGAAAGTTCAGCTGTCATTCCAACATCAAGGAAGATAACATGAGGCTTAGACTTGAATAGACGCTTTCGATGAGGGCTACTTTGTGAATCACGAACAAGAATATTTCCAGGATGCATGTCCGCATGAATAAAGTTGTCTACCTGTACATAAAAAGAAAGTAAACTATAAACAGGAATTCCTGTTAACAGAATTAATTAGAAAGCTTCAATACTACACCATATGAAATGCCCTCAGGCAAGGAAATCTGCTTGGCATTACCATCAGAATTCAAGGTAATATACAAGCAAAGAAAAGAACAATAAGATCATGTACCTATCATTGATTCATTAACACCAAGTTAAAAATTTCGACTAATGAACAGAATAGAAACTAATAAAATGGCAACCTCGTGGAAGCATCCGCCCGTACGAGGTCTGGGAAAGGTTAGGTCATCTAGGTCTATTGAACCCGAGAAATCTATTCACACCGCGACAACTTCTATCATTGAGCCAAATCTCTCCTTCAGCAGAAAGGAATTAGCATCCCAAACTTATAGGTCTTCACTACTGACCATGAAAAGGTCTTCTCACATACATCTGGGATAGTTCCAGGGTCGGATATCCACCTAAATCACCAAATACTTGCACCAAAAGACTCAATCAACATCAACAACAAGAAAAAGGTCAGCCTATGCATTGGCATTCCCAGTATGCAGTTCCCAGATGAATCAGGCCAAGATGGACCTAATTAAATCAGAGTTGCCTAATTTTCCTGTAAAGCTATTAGCAAATATTACGCCAGTGCTTCATTTCAGGAATCAGTCCAAGGGGGCCAAATATTCTGATTACATGAAAAAATCTGCTAATTCTTCTGAATTCTTTTATATGGAGAAAAGAACACCATAGAATGATTTTCCAAAAACAGGAAGTATAATGATAGGGCCAGCATCAGTAAACAACAGAAAAGAACAGACAAAAACAACATTACCAGGAGCATCTTCAAAAGTGCATGACTCCCAATATGGGCAAGCGAACTTTTGAGCCGTTCATGCCCTTCAAGCTCATCAAAATAGTGAGAAACATTTTTTCCGTCCTCAAATGTTTCCACCAGAACAGCAGGATGCACAAGCGGGTATAAAGGCCTTGGAAAAGAAACATCCTTCCATCTGCGAAAGTTGTAAATGAATCGACTAAGATGTGCTGCTTCTCTTGCAAGGTCAACTTGAGACATCATAAAAACAGCAAATTGCTGAACACTCTCGTCCAATCTCAACCATTTTAACGTGGGGATACACTTTGACATTCTTGCCACAATATTGATTATCTCAAAATCCCTTCTAATCGATTCACCAACACCAGGATGTCTAACCTTGACAGCAACTGTCCTGGGCTTTTTCCGACTACCAGGGTCTCTACACTTCAAAGTTGCCCGGTGCACTTGAGCAATACTTCCAGAAGCCACAGGAAGCTCTTCAAAATTGTCGAAAATTTCTGCAATCTTACGACCGAAAGCATTTTCAATAGTCTTCTTAGTGTAGGCGAAGCTATGCTCTGGTGCTTGTGTATGAAGCTTGGAAAGTTCATCACATAAATCCCTAGGAAAGAGATCAGGCCGTGAAGCAGCCCACTGACCCCATTTTATAAACGCAGGACCAGCTCTTTCAAGTGTTTGATGGACAACCTGAAGCCAAACTTTCCTAAATCTAGGCCCAAAAGTATCAGCAAAAGGAGCCATTGCAATGCTTGGCGAAAACAAAATTGCCAAATAGCATGCTCGAATCAACAGTATAAGACCTTCCAAAACCGACAAAATCAAGGAAGCAACGAAAATGTGCCCGTATTGCGCACGTGTATATAGTGAGTTTCTTGACGGGAAAAAATCAGTATCTGCTGGTGCTTTTGCCAATGCACCCTCCGTACCACATGTTAAAGCAAGCATACCAGGCACAACAAGATATGAGCGGCTCAATGCTAATGTAACTGCCTGAGCTACCTTATTAATTCCAACATTCAATCGCCTGTTCACAGTATACCTCTGGCTCTGGTAGAAATTCTTCCAAGCAAGTTGAGCATGATGTGCTAGGGTATTCTTTGATGGAAAAGCCGAGTACCGCTTGGAAAGCCAATTGTCGAACCCCCCCTTTCTATGACCAAACGATGAATACGAAGTAGGCCTCCTACTACAATAAATAAAATGTGAATAGCTTGATTGCCAGTATGACCTATATTGAGTTGTACACGATCCCGTCCTACCAAGTGGTCCATATCCTGAGTAGGTAATTAAGCTGTGACTTCTATTCACAGATCTTGCAATGTTCTCTATATTTCCAATTAATAATCTGGATCAGCAACACTAGATCAATTTTCCATACATCAAATAATAATTACAAGCAAAACATAAAGCTACTGCAATAAAATAAAAAGTACAAATTGAAAAAAGTAATAAATAAAGCCAAAAGGATGTCCCGTGAAGGGAGGGCGGATCTGGAAATGGTTCGGCCATTGCAGCCTCACCTTGAGCTATTTCCGCCGCTTGAATGGCGACAACCGGTCATGAGGAGGCAGCATTTTACAGCTGCACCATGCCTTCCCTTCACCTAAATAAATAAACTACTTCCATAAAATCTATGAAGTTGTCATTTTTGAATTGCATGACAAAGTGAGCATTTGGCATTCCATGACGCTCATTCGTCAAGAAAAAAACACAAAATAAAATAAAACAGATGACCAAATCAATGCTCCATACCAGGAAAAAAAAGGGGGAAAAAAAAACAAAATGGAGGAAATAGGAAATTGGAAGACACGAACCTTAACATGGCGAAGGAAAGGTAGGGAGCTGAACAAGGGTAAGGAGGATTAACGTGCGCCGGAGATGTATAAGGTCGGCGACGGGCATTGTTTAGGGACGGCCGCCGGTTGTGATCGGAACCATAAGATTCCCTTCTGCATAAACCGAAACGAAAACATGAGAAGTCTAAGCAGCTTATAATCGGTAAATTATTCCACCAAGTTTCTTCTTCAATAGAATAAAGATAATTAATTTTTTAGGGGATTATCGTTGTTTTTTTATTGAGCGAATTTCTTTTTTAGGGGTGTAAATTTTTTATTTTGTTTTTCCTGTGGACATCCAGCATTGGCAAAGAAATCGAACACACGATTGACAGAATACACCTACTAAAGTTTTAATGACTTACGACATATAGTTGAAAGACGTAAGTTTTCGTTACATTATATAAAAAACACTTAAGGATGTAGAATAGTATTTTTGTACAGAAGAACAAAATGCTACATTATAGGAATACATTCTGGGGATAATGTATTCATTACCCAACAAAAGAAATGGTAGAAGCATTGCTAAAATGTTACAGATTTAAGTAAGCATGGTATGGTTTTCAATTTTCCATCAGCTTACGAATTTTCCACCAGCTTCTTTCCATTGTTACGACTGTGCATCATAAGTGAATTGGTCAGCCTTTCCACAATAGGGCATCGAGCGTTTTTGAACCTCTTAGGCTGGTACCTTCCAGCAATATGGGGTATATAGGTAGGATGCTTGGCTGCTGCGGCAGTAATGTAATCATCTACAGAGCGATCACTGACCTATGCACACATAAAAATGGCATAACAACATACTATATCTAGAAAGTCAAGGGTAATGGTAGCTTCTCCACATGACAAAAACGGGTTAAACTTTAGAAATAAAACTTTAAATCGTTTAAATTGACTACAGAGCATATATAACATGAATCCAATACTTGGCATAAATTCGTAAGCTTTAAAAGTCTATAATGTAAGAAACATCATTTCAAATCTTTATCACAACATGATTTTAAAGGAGAATATATAACATCATTTCAAATCTTCAATGAAAATCTTAATCCACATGTAAATAGCTCGGAGTGTTGCGTCTCTTCTATGTCTCTTTTTGTATTGTAAGACATACAAATGTGGAAGAAATGAATGAGAAACTTGCTTGAATATAAGATAAAGCATGTATATACAACAACAAAAAAACAAGTACTTTTAAAGCATACAATTCATGTTTAATCTTCACCAAGTGTATCAGCAGAAAAAAGTCTACACTTACTTCTTTCTGTGGAAAAAGGGTCACCATCAAATATTCTGATAAATAAAAAACTAACTAGCCAAAAAAAGCAGAAACATAATCATCAGAACACGCATAAGCAACTATTTACATAAATGAACATTTAAGAAATTGAATGCCGAAAAGAGAAACACAAACAAGTGAAATCAGTGGAATGAATTCCAGGTGAAGGAGAGCTGAGCAAGCACAACCCCACAAAATAAGGGGCAAAAATCGATTGCTAAGATAGGTTAAACTACAAAAACTGAACGGTAAGAGCTGGCAGGCCAGGAAACAAAAATGTCAGGAAGCAGGATCACTAAAATAAAGTATATGTGAAGACAATAAAACAACACAGTAGTACATACGTAGAAGATAGCAGACAATATATGTAAGAAAAGAAATCACAGCATGATAAGAAACAAAAATGTAAGGAAGCAAGATCTCTAAAATAAAGTATATGTGAAGACAATAAAACAACACAAGCAGTACATACGTTGAAGATAGCAGACAATATATGTAAGTAAGGAAATCATACCATGATAAGAAACGAGAGAGAAACATACATACCACGTATGAAAAGGATCTGAAGCACCGGTCAAGAACTGCAATAAATAACGAGAATAAGTATATGTGTGAAGTAAACTTGAGGAAGTAGAATCACTAAACTAAAATCCACATGAAGCCATGAAAAGAACACAGCCAGTACATGACTAGAAGACAACAAACAACTTCATCGAGAAGAGTTTGATACTGTTGACTGATGACATAGATCATAAAAAAAGTTGAAGTTATGCACGAAACAATGGCTAAGAAATCCTCAAAATCTTATGAAGTAGAAGCAGAGCCATATTTTAAAACTATGTTACATAATAAAGGCCTAAGGATGCAAAATAATGCCGTGTTACATAATAACTTGATGCTACGTTCTGGGCTACAATTCCAGCTAAAGTATGTCTTGCCCAACAAAAGAAAGATAGAAGCAAAAGGCATATTGCTAAACCATTACAATCTTACAAAATAGCAATGGTTTACAATATGCAAAAGCAGCATACATGCATGTTTTTAGTACCATACATACATGAGCAAATACTTATTGTCTCAGAAGCAGATTCGGTAATATTACAAAATATGATTAGGTCTTAACCATTTTTCTAGAGCACCATAACACATCAGTTCAATTTTTGTTCTTCCTTGCTTTTCTTCACAGCGCTCTCTCTTGGTTTTTCAAGTTCATCTGGGCTGGTGGTAAGATCAACAGCTTTTTTGCAAGGCAGTATTTCATCAATGGTTTTCTCAACCTTAGTAGGCATGGACATGAAGTCAAGGGTTCTTTTGGATGGTGGAGTTGATTGTTTTGCTTTGTTTCTTTCACATGTTTCTTCAATCACTGTCAGTTGTTTTTTGGTATTGGGTTGAAGAAATCGGCATCAACAGTGGATGGAGCTTCTTGTGGCTCAAGCAGTAACAATCCAGGCATAGTAGGAACGGGTTTAATAGCATCCACAATATATGTTTTGACAACAACATATTGAATCCCTGGACCACCTGGGCTACCTAGTGTGTTGAGGTCATACTTCTTAACACAAGAGACAACCTGAAGCTTTTCCAATGCTGCGTGAAGGTCATTTTCCAGACCCAAACCCTTTGGAAAAACACAGTTTATAAAAAAATTAGATAAACCGTAAGCACATCAGCAGGAACATGTAATATTTTGTCTACCATACTTACAATCACGAGAGTCACTTTGTGTTGCAGTGATTCCAGTCAGGCTTTCAACGTCTAGAGTGGTCGGCACAATAGGTAAAGACTTGTATTCTCCCTTGAGTTCCAAGGGTACACGACACCTAAATAAAATAGACATTTAAAAGAGAATGTAACTACACTGTAAAACTATGACTGCTTTGTAAGATAGATAATATGAGAATCACATCGGACAAATACTTGAATTCAACTTCCCTCATTTCACCACAAGAAGAATAACGAAGTAACCAATCAGCACCAGCCTTTACATTTTTGCTACAATTTCCACAATTACTCAGATAATATTTCTATTGGGATGGTGTGAGTTGTAGCTGACCAACAACCTAAGCAGTATGCACCTGGAATGTAAAAGACTTGTGAGTAAAGTTGCGTTATTCTTGGGTGTAATGGCAGAAAGTATTATTTGAATCTTACCGTGATAAGTGTAGCGACTGTTGTTGGTACATCAATTGTGTTGTCTGCAGTAGGAGGTGGCAACAACAAATCAGTTTTTTTTTGTATGTCTCGTTACACAACATCCGTGTGATCTCATCTTTGTTGTTATTGTACCTATGCAGAAATATAAAAGTAAATATATTAAAATATGTATATTGTGAAGAAATAAGAAAGTGCATAAAAATTTGTTTTCTTTACCATTCCTTGAGTGAAGGACTGTCACTTAATGGAGGATCGATCAAGAAGTACGAGTACATTCCAGTGGCAAATGAAAGGCTTGCATATACAACAATGAATGGAAGATAAAATAATTTGGAGTGCTTAAATTCTGCATTGTTTTCATTAATCTGAAATACGCGAGTCAAATACCATGGAACATTGTTGCTTTTACATTGGTTGCAATGATGCTAGGTGCATTAATTATGTTGTTTGCTATGATATTCCCTTCCACGTCTCCAAATGAATTCTAGAGTGTTAGGATGATTGGAACCTTGCTGCAAATGTAACAGTTGAAATGTATTACGAAAGAGGTAAAAAATGAAAGCTAATAAGTAAACCTGCATGCACCATTCATCTATTAGGACGATCTATCGCTTGCTTGATTCAGCAGTAACCTGTTTTTTTGCAAAGACATGTATAGCCACTCCCTTGACATCTGTGAAAATTCATGTCATTGTAGGGCTGTGAAAGGTTAACGTAAAATAGAAAACAATATAAGCGGAGCAACATATTGAATCCAACATCTTTATCAGCATGCTGGACAAAGTTGTTGAATGGGGAGACTTCATACGAGAATGGCAGTGCTTGCATCACAGGTTCGTCAAACAGTTCAACTGGAATGTCATTCTTGATAACCCATGAAAAAGGATATGTCCCACTTTGAAGAAAGAGTAAGCAGGAGACAAAGCATCATTTGAAATCATATAACGCTTGAAAGGTTGCAGAGATGTTGAGAAGTAGCGGATATTGTTTTCGTAAACAATTCCAGAGACTTTTGTTCCCTATAAATCCAAAATACATAAATGCAGCAATGTTTAAATATTTACATACGTTTATTTACAAAGAGTAGTAAATGTAGTTTATTTTACATGAAAGACAAGAGCAATTATATGCACTACTACAAAATTGGACATAGGTCACACTTAAGATATGAAAACAATCACAGTTTCAATAAAACTGAGACAACGAAAATATATATATCACACTTACAGGTTTCTATCACGCTTATTGAAAAACTGAGATAAGTTATATTAATCAATCTCATTTTTAAAGTGTGACTTAATTGATATGAGTTTTCTGTCACAGTTATTGAAAAACCGAGATAAATTATATCAATTAATCTCATTATTAAACTGTGACTGAATTGATAAGATATTTTTGTCACGGTTTCTAAAAAAGCAAGATAAATTATATATATCAATCTCACATCTAAAACAGTGACAGAATTGATATGATATTTTTATCACAGTTATTGAAAAAACGAGATAAATTATACCAAACTATCACACTTTTAATCTGTGACTAAATTGTTATGATATATTTGTCACGGTTATTGAGAAAGCGAGATAAATTATATCAATTACTCTCATTTTTAAACTATGATTGAATTCATGATATTTTTGTCACAATTATAGAAAATGTGAGACAAATTATTTCCACTAATAAGAAAAGAAATATAGATCACACTTATCTAAAGATAAGGATCACACTTTTAAAAGAACTGAGACAAGTAAAATGTATATATATATCACACTTAAATTTTTTATCACAGTTATTAGGTGTGAAAAAAAAGAATGATCACACTTTTTAGCTGTGATTGAAATAATAATAGATCTCGGGTTTTAAGTGTGATAACAACTACTAAAATAGATCACAGTTTTTAAATGTGTTGAAATTATAATCGATCTCGGTTTTTAAGTGTGAGAACAACTATAATAGATCACGATTTTTAAGTGTGATAATAACTAAAATAAATCACAGTTTTTAAATGTGTTGAATTATAATAGATCTCGGTTTTTAAGTGTGATAACAACTAAAATATATCATAGTTTTTATTATCACGGTTTTTAAGAAAACTGAGACAAGAACATCAATCAATCACGGTTTTTAACTGTGATTAAAAAAATATGATATTTTATAATCATATCTTAGATTAGTGTGGTTGAAAATGATAATATAGTGGGCATCAGCCCAGTGGTAATTAGTGTGGTTCCTTAATCCAGAGTATATGGGTTCGAGTCCTAGTGGCAACAAAAGATATGTGTGCGTTTATTTCGTTTTCGAAAATAAAGAATGATCACACTTTTTTAGGTGTGATTGAAATTATAATATATCTCGGTTTTTAAGAGTGATAACAACTACTAAAATAGATCACAGTTTTTAAATGTGTTGAAATTATAATAGATCTTGGTTTTTAAGTATGATAACAACTATAATAGATCACAGTTTTTAAATGTGATAACAACTAAAATAGATCACAGTTTTTAAATGTGTTGAAATTATAGTAGATCTTGGTTTTTAAGTGTGATAACAACTAAAATATATCACGATTTTTATTATCACGGTTTTTAGGAAAAATGAGACAAAAAATCAATCAATCACAGTTTTTGACTGTGATTAAAATAATATGGTATTTTATAATAAGATTTTAGTTTAGTGTGGTCGAAAATTAGGAGAAAGAAAATATCGGTCTAGTGGTAATAAGTGTGGCTCGTTAATCCGGAGTATCCGGGTTCGAGTCCCAACAAAGACAAAAAATATGTGTGCTTATATATTGTTTTTGAAAAGAAAAAAAACACTTTTATTGGTGTGATTTAAATTATGATAGATCACGGTTTTTAAGTGTGATAACAACTAAAATAGATCACAGTTTTTAAATGTGTTTAAATTGTAATAGATTTCGGTTTTTAAGTGTGATAACAACTATAATAGATCACGGTTTTTAACTATGATAACTACTATAATAGATCACATTTTTTAAATGTGATGAAATTATAATAGATTACGGTTTTTAAGTGTGATACCAACTATAATAGATCACGGGTTTTAAGTGTGATAATTATTATAATAGATCACAGTTTGTAACTGTGATTGAGTTAAAGTACTTTATGTCACACCTCAATATGCCACACTTTGGAAGCCGTGACTAATGTAAATATATCACACTTAAAAACCGTGATCTTTATGCTTTTTTGTAGTAGTGATGCTAGAACTTACATGTTCATCAACCAACAAGTACCGCTTGTATGTTTTGGATTGTCCACCACGCTTGGTAGAGCTTACGCCAGACCTATGACTTTCTACGACCTGAACTACGACCGTCCACCACCTTGAGTTTCGGTCGATTTAAAAAATATTGGAAAATTTTCTCTTGATACCAATGCCATTGTTGTTGTTGACATAAATGTAAGAATTTAATATTTTTCATGAATAAACAGAACAACATGCAAGTAAGGAAAGATAAGTAAACCATCCACATATACGTAAAAGTCAAAGAAATGAAGATAAAAAAACAGGTCAAGTTCAGCTGCATTATAGACATCATAATCCAAGTAAAGACATGAATTAAAACACATTAAGCAAAAAATAAGGTCACAATATCTTACACTTGTTAGTTGGTTAAGACTTCTTTGTACACAATGATTTTAGCCATGCGTGGCTAAAAATCATCACCTGAATTATTGTTTATAAAAATCTTAACTAATGATGATGATCTAGCACGGGATAAAGCAACATACAATTGACCGTGCGAAATGACTGGTTCTTTAAGGTAGACACCAACATTGTCGAGTGTTTGCCCTTGTGCCTTATTTATAGTCATAGAAAGCACAAACGTATAGGAAACTGTCCACGTTTGTAAGGAACCGGATAACATTCATCGTTTGTTGGTTGAAGAGGGATTTTGTGTAAGAAGACTTGCTTTCCAGCATATTCTCCTAAAGAAATTTCAACTTCTATTACATTTCTTCTGAGAGCTCTACGTATTAAATGGGTGTCGTTACAAAGGCCTTCCGATGGATCTAAATTTTTTAGCAAGATGATGAGAGCGTTTTCTTTAAGAATTAGTCTATGTGGAGGTAGACCATTTGGTGAAAGGTTATTTAGTATATCTATGTATTGCCCTTGCAAATCAGGGTTGATGGTCTCATCATAACTTCTGTATTCAACTTTCATGCCTAGAAAGCCGTTTATCATAGTGTTATTAATTTCAGCTACGAATTCATTTTTAGTAGTTAAGATTGAGCTATTTAGTGGAGATGAGGTATGTGTTTGTGTATGAAGTGTAGGATAGACTGATCTGATCAGTCTAGCAAGGTCAGATTCCTCATTATCGGTATTTGACACAATGCGTGTATGAGGCAAACTTACTAAACCACAATCTTCTATATTTCCTACACCCTCTCCTATAGACATAAGTAATGCTGTGAAGGCTGGATCTATTTTGGCTCTCATATTTTTCAGTAAGATAAAGTTTGGTTATGTTGCGCCATAAGGGCGAATTTATCAAGCATGCAGTAAGTGTTTCAGATTTAGTACCTCTTGTAACAACAGGCAAGGTTTGTCTAAAATAACCTCCTAAGACAACAACCTTACCAATAAAGATTTCAGTGTTGTTCATTAAGTCTTGCAACAAATTGTTTAAAGCTTCAAAGGTTGATTTCTTCTCCATAGGAGCTTCATCCCATATGATTATTTAGCTTTCTTTTATTAGTTGGGAAAGTGCAAATTGTTTACTCACTCTACATGTTGGAAACTCATATGTGTCAAGCGGGATCTTGAAGCGTGAATGAGCAGTTCTACCACCAAGTAGAATTGAAGCTGCTATGCCGGATGTAGCAGTAGCTAATGCAAATAATCCCTTGGACCTTATTTCTTCAAGTAAAGCCCTGTAGAAGAATGTCTTGCCGGTGCCACCAGGTCCATCAACAAACAAGGCACATGATTTCCAGCATATACTCTATCAGTGATTAGAGAAACAGTTCTTTCTGTCTTGAATTAAGCATGTACTTAAGTGACAAATCCGTATTAGAAGCAACTAAATTAGCTTCTGTTCTTATCTTTTTCCCTAGGTCCTCGTATGAATTGTGTGGCTGGTCCAAATCTAATGTGAAATACGTTTCTAGGCTCTGACCCATTGATTGCAGGAAAGAATTAATTTGACGGAGAGTAGAGTTCCTTACCTCTGTTGTAGTCATTTTTGGATCTTTAAAAAAGTGCTCAGACATTGTTGTTTCAAACTTTAGGTAAAGTAATTGTGGGTCATTAGGAGTAGATTAAACTAAAATGCTCGCAAATAAGCATCTTAGTTCATATGGAATCTGGAATACGAATGCTTCTTCTAAACATAACTCTTGACTATTATCATCTTGTAATAATCCATAAAGAAGTGCTGCCTCACAGAAACTGTTTGAAACAGTACCATTGAAGTTTTTTAGGATGTCATAAGAAGTAGGACAACGGATAATTGACAATAACATTCTAAGGTAAAATCTCTCACCTTCAGTAAGGTTGCAGTTACAATTTTGCCAATTGATTCACCCTTATTTCTTACCTGCCATTTCTTCTTGCTTGAAACCCATACAAAATATGTAGGAATTCAGGATATGTGCTTCTAAGTGTCTTTGTAGTTTCATTTGTTTGATTCATTGCAAAGAACTTAGTGAGCTTACTCTTGTGTGGTTGTCTATCAGCTATTAAACTGTCTAGGTTTTGATTGGTTTTAAATATCACCGGTTGGTAGTTTTCTAAGTGTAGAGGTAAAGGAATAACATGAGGCTTCATCTCACTTATTGGAAATCTGTAAATTCTCCACACGGCCTCAGGAGGTGATATTCAACGAGCGGAGACAAAGTTAGTTATTTCGTCAACAACAGGTGTTTGTTCAGAAGTGTTAGAGAGCTGGAAAAGTATCCTATCACTACCCTTGCATATGTACTTGTAGATGTATTTTACAGCCTTAATTGAAGTACATATTTCTACATTAATATGGAAGTCAAGTAAATCAACCAAGTAAGGGGAATGAGGAACAACCCATATGTTGTCCAACCACGTTCAACGCACAAACACTTTCCTGCCATCGTTTCTCCTACAATATTTTGGATAGGAATCATCTATTGTTGTTGTTTCAGCAGAGAATTCTCTAGGATACATGTTCTTGCAAATATTTTTTTTGCGCATGCAAACATTCGATGGGTTTGGCTTGCTACATGGACCATGTAGCATAAGCTTGACAACAACCTTATATAGAGAATGATGCAAATTTGCATCAGGGAATTCAGCAGAAACGATTTTATCGTATTCATTTGGGTTAAGCAGCTTTTTTTTTTCAAGATCAGTAAGAAATGTGCATGAGGCAGGCCACACTTTTGGCACTCAATCACATATGTGTATGCAGACACTTCACCAAAAATTTATTTTTTAAAAAGTTCAATCTTAAGTTCCTCAACTTTGGCATGGAATATTCTAGCTGCTAAATCAGGTCTGTCTTGTGTTATTTCTGTAAGGTGTGACTCTTCTTTTTGTTCAGGCCAATTAGGATTGGATGTCATTGTAAGGAATATATCAGGCTTTCCAAAATTTTTGAACCAACGTCATTGCATCTACATACTTCTTACGCATATGACAGGGGGCCTCCAATGAAGCTTCTTAAGAATGCGCTGTCCTATTTTTGACGGTTCATTCTCACCACTTCCAATTGCATCTACAATCCCCTGTGAGAATTCTTTCATAAACTCTTCTTGTTTAGCCTTTACTCTAAAAAAGTCTATCCTTTGTGTCTCTAACTTTACATACATGTCTACACAGTATTATTGGAACAGCCTACCATAACGCAGTATGTGTGATTCATCTTTATTCCTTATTTGAAATTTATACAAATAATATTCTCTTAACGACACAAAGGAATGATCCTCGTCAAATCTAGCAGCAGTTGTAAGTGTTAAGAGATCAATCAGATTATGCATAATAAAGACAGAATACTAAGATACATTCACTTATAACTACCTTGTTGTTCTGACCTAAGCATTTGGTCAACACTTGAAAAAAGGTCTGGAGAGGTAAAGACCGAAGTGGTTGAGAGAGGATAAACATTTCTCTTCCATTTCTTAACCCCATTCCTGGGAATTCCTTGATGCCATCCAGGATCACCATAAGGAAACATCAATGGGTACTGAAGCGGATCGTAACAGCCAAAATAATATTGGATTGTTTTAGACTCTCCACTATGTTTGTAGACCCGTACATCCTTGTGGCTTATATCACTGTATGTTTCATCAACCACTAACAACACAGCAACTTGTGAAATAGTAGGCTTGTTGTTTGTCTTGCTATTGACTACAGGGTTATGTCTCAAGATTATCTGGTGGTCATAGAAGCATGGTATGCTAGACAACGTACGAAAGAAGCGAGCATAAGGGTTAACTCCCAGAATGTCAAGTAACAAGTGTAAGGTTTGTTGATCTAAATCTGGACACACAGACATCCATGTAGTAAGCTCATAGTTAGTATCATGATGGTAGAATTGTAGATTATTAGGAATATCTTTGGTTGGTTCTAAATCATTAATCCAATGGTAGACCTGGCCTTAAACCCTAAATGTATATACCCCTTTATTTCTCTTGGCAAGTTTCTTGTCATATTTTATGCCTAAGGAAATACAAGCCAAGTGATTGTTGTATGAAAGAATCATGACCCTAAAATACCTAGGTTCAGATGTACATGGTGCAAGAAGCAAATCACGTAAACGACTCGGTATAGCATTCTGAACTAGAGTAATATCACCGTTAGAACAACAAAGATTTGATGTCTCATGTGGAAACTTGTTTGCACCACAATGGTGGCAGTCAAAGACAGTATCCAAGATGAGAGGAGTTTCAGGCATCAAAGAAAGATATTCCCTACCGACCGGCGGATTTTTTTTTTCTAATATATCTTTTTGGTTGTTTTTCTTTTTTATTAGAAAGAGTAGAAGGTTGTCTTGGACCAAGGACTACACCTTCTTGGGTATGACTTGAAATACTAGGAAACATAGTACATGGTCTTATATTTAGATGGACTGGTTTACGCATGAGCCTTTTATTCCCGTATCGAAGGACAGCAGGAGCCTTGTTATCAGAATGAGTAAGTACAGTAGGCACACTTGTGGAACTATTTTGAGACACCTCTCTTTGGTCCCGGGACATTGAAGGCATGTATGAGTTAAGCGTACAAATAGACTGCCTGCATGGCAGGCCAGAGGTAGCAGAGTAAAAGAAGCCTAGATTGCCAGAAGGACGGACATTCGTAACATGGACAGTTTGGCTGTCTATAGTAGGAAAGGCACTCATGTCATTAGTTGGGTCAGAAAATCCAGACAAGGCAAACAATGGTCTAAGCTTTGCTTTCCCTTTAGTCCTCATTAGGTTGTTTCGGACACCTAAATAGCTTTTACCGATTAACTGCAAGGACCTGTTGCAGTGCTAACAGAATCACTAAACTAAGAATGACCAAGCATGAGAGGACTAAACAAACACTCATACAACAAATAGGGACATGAACACAGATGCACAACAACAGAACATAAAAGAAAGGAACAAAGCCATAGTAAGAGAGAAAAGTATTGCTAAACGATGACATTTGTGAAAAGGTAAACTGCGAATAAACAACGTTCAGAGTTGGAAAACCCCCAAGAAACAACGCTAAACATGTACACATTACAACCAAACCAAGATGAGGGCATGAAAGGAAAACAGACGGTATAGTAGTACAACAAAGCGTTGAATAGCAAGCATATCCAGGATGAGCAAGCAGTATCATAACTATTCAACACAGTGTTATGGACTTACAACAACAGCAAAAGGAGAAATGTAATAAAACACTATCTTACAAGAACACTAAAGGACCAAACAATGAGACCTAAGATATGTTAAAATGGAAACAAGAAATTGTCAAAGCTGAATAAAAACGAACAAGAACACCTTAAGGAAGCAGAATCATTAAATTAAATTCTAGGTGCAGACATAAGAAGAATAAATTCTAGGTGCAGCCATGAGAAAAAAAACAATATGTACAATTAAGAGAATACAATATGATAAGTGATGAGAAAGAAACGTACATACCTATGAGCAAATGGGTCTGAAGGAGCAACAAAGAACTGCAAAAAACACCTGAACATAAGTACATGTGTGAATAACTAATCCTCTTGAAAAACATGACCCTAAATGTCTATAGAAAAACAAAGCATGACACTTTCTAAGAAGAGTCAAAATTGCAAGATAAATCCTTGAGAGTTGTTGAAGATGATCGATCGGGCGGAGGAGAGAGGAGGGAGGGAGGAGGGAAGTGGCTGAGGGTTTTCATCGTCTTCAGTGGGGAAAAGTAGTTCCATATGTTTTTTTTATTTATGGAAATGAGAAATAAGATGAAGCCGTACAGTTACATAAAAGACATGAATCATTTTAATTGTAAACTCAGTTAAATACTTAGTTATCATTTTAAGTTTTTAACGGTGGATCATATAAAAACCGCCGATATATATAAAGTTTTCTTTGCGGATTATTTTAATCTGCCGCTAAATGAATGAGACAAGGAAATCCCACCTGTTTTGCCGGCGGAAGCCTAAAATCCACCGATAAAACACGTCATTAGCGGTAGAATGTAAAATCCACCACCAAAATCCACCGCTAAAAAGCAAGTCTTTTGTAGTGAACCTTAATTGGGTTTTAACTATCGTCTGGTTTCAATTTATGTGCATATTTCCATGATTGATAAGCTTAAGCTTTAGGTCTTACCTTCTTTTGTTAAATACCTTAGTTGTTTGTTTCTTTCTTTCATGCTATCATCAATGAATTATTTAGCAGGATCTTCACAACGAAAACATGTTGTTACAAAGGAGATCGAACACATGAATTTGATATGCTTCTTGTCAAACTATTTTCCCATGTTACTGGAAGGGTATATTAATGCAACTGAACGTTTATTTTCAGTTTCTTTTTTCCCACTTATTTGGTTTATTGCACTGGCCTAATCGTCGGGAAATTGGAAATTCAGGCTTTGTCCCCCCTCCTATTTGGAAATAAAGTTGCAATTTGGACCAAAATCGTTTTTAAGTAACACGCCGTTAATAGTAGAGTATAAAGATTTTTTACACCAATAAACAGATTTTATGACAATAATAGTGGAGTTAAACTTTTTACGACGTTAATAGTGGAGTAAAAAGATTTTTTACTCCAATAATAATGTCGTAAAATCAATAACTCTACCCTAAATCCCCCCCCCCCGTTATATATATACCTGTAATAATGGGTAAATTAAGAAATTACACTTCCTTTGAGTATAACTGGTATAATCATAATTGCACTTTCCGATATAAGGAAATATAGTGGCACATTTACTAACATCAATTGGTTTTAGTACAACGATAAGCGCTTGATCCTAAAATGATATCGGAGCAAGAGATCCTGAGTTCAAGCCATACCCCGAAATGCTCCTAGCATAGGAGCCTATGGTTCCATTCTTTTTGTTGCTGGAGGTACACATCCCTCTTCTCGGTGTGGAACGATATATGAGAAATAGATGCTCGACTGCAATGTCCGATAACGGCGCGAAGTAGTGAATCTATCGGCACCATAAAGAAGGGCATACAACTTTGGACCTAACGGCCGGCCTAGTAACCTTTCGTGATGGGGATCCCGTTGGCAATGAACACGGTAGTAGTTCTTGGAACTCTTCGGGCCGGGAGGACAACCTCCGACGAGCATTAAATCCTCTTTCTTCGCTTTGGGGACGGAGGTCCTACGGTAGGTAACAGCAGGCACAAGCAACTTGACCGAAGGGGACCATCGCTTTTACTCCTCCACCGAGGAGCCGTTCACAGCGAGAAGCAAGGGATGTCGTGAACGGGCTTCTAGCATATTTAAAAACAAAACAAAAAAGGGGGAAGGGGCCACAAGAACAAAAAAATTAATAAATGGGTCTGGAAGGGCAAAAGTAACATTTTCATGATTATAAAGGACAAAAATCACAATTGTTACTTTAAAATTGTTACTTCACGTGTTAATGTTACTTTGTGTTTCACAATTGTTACTTCATATTAACTTTATTCCACATTTGTTACTTCATATTTGTTACTTCATAATTGTTACTTTTGTCCTTATTAAATTACAGTTTCCTTCTATCCCAATTTTTTTGATAATTTTGTCCTTCTGGACAAATATCTAAACAAAAAATACCAAGTGCTGGGCCCCACTCATTTCTTATAGTCTCACACTTCCCAAACAAAAAAAGCAAGTCAAGTGTTGGGCCTCTCTCCATTCTCATAGCCTCTCTCCATTCTCATAGGACCACACTTCCCAAACAAAAAAAACAAGTCAAGTGTTGGGCCTCTTTCCTTTCTTATAGGCCCACATTTGAGGGACAGGATATAAAGAAATATAGTAGCGCATTTACTAACACCAATTGGTTTTAGTAGAACGGTAAGTGCTTGATCCTGATATGACAAGTCTAGTGTTGGGCCTCTCTCCATTATTATAGGCCCACACTTCTCAAAAAAAAAGAGTCAAGTATTGGGACTCTCTCCATTCTTATAGGCCCACACTTGAGGGAGCGTGATATAAGGAAATATTGTAGCGCATTTAGTAACACCAATTGGTTTTAGTAGAACGGTAAGCGCTTGATCCTGATATGGTATTAGAGCAGAAGATCCCGAGTTCAAGCCTCGCTTCCAGCACAATTAAAAGCAAAAACAAAAAAACCAAGTGTTGGACCCACGTTTCACCATTTTTTGTTGCAGCTGGAAGAGAAGATTTCTTGTGTCTCGTCCCTTTTCACTGATGTCTGGTAAGAGCCCTTGTCTCTTTACTCCTCGTGTCCTTTAGTTGATTTTATTTTGTTGTTCGTTGATTTTACTTTGTTGTGCTTCTTCACGAATTTACTTTTATAGTTAGGCATTAATTAGCATGTTATGTGGGGTTGTGCTTATTCAAACATTCTTTTAACAGATTGAGAACAACAAATTGTCTAGCTGAAGTTGAGTTTCTCAGAGGGTGGTGTTGGTTTAAAAACCTAAATTAGTACATAAATGGCTTCAACAGGCAAAGGTTCTGTCCATTTACTTTGCTTCCAAAACTAAGGAATCGCACCGGTAAAGGCATGCTACGGCGCGGTGGTTATTTATTCAATTGACCTATAGTTCTTAAATTGCCCTTTTGTTTAATTATTATGGTAGTACCTTCAACATGCCTAGGTTGATTCATTTTCTCTATATAGTTTCTACTCAGTCAAATTCTTTCGGTCAATATATTTATCCTTTCCGGTGCCAATGTGCCGAACAAATCTTCTACCTAAGCTTTGTTGGATGAGAAATTCTTTTTTACTTCACAATTTCTACTCAGTCAAATTCTTTTTTACTTCACAATTTTCATGAACTAATATGACCAAAATATATGTCCACTTTATGTATTAATTGACAAATTTCTTTAACTGCCCTTCCAACTTTACATTATTTACTATAAAAATGAGTAGTATTAAATGTTCCAACAACTATTCAAGGGCATAAATGTAAAAATACTTGTTCATTTAATGTAATTCAAAACATTAACTATACTTTTCTTAATATTTGTGAAAAGTCAAATATGACACATAAATTAAATGAGATGGAGGGAGTTTCTTTTTGTCAATATTGTGTGTGGATATAGTGAGCATAAGTTTCTACATGTCGGGTTCTAACTTGATTTGTTTTTATTTTTTCATTTTTACAGAACTTGATATGTTGTTTTTCCTTGAGTAAAGGAAGATCAACTATTTATTTATTGTTTTTTATTCCTCATTAATAGAAAAACACTATAATACAACACACAAATAATGAGCTTCAAATTTATTTCTCAATTCCCGTGAATAGATTTTGATGATTTTCAAGAGGATAAGGACCCTATTGTTTCTACGATGGTTCCCCTCCTTCCTTTGCGTTCTTGGATTGGATGGCTCATTTACAAATCTCTGGCAATCAATTTCACATGTGCCTCTATTTTACATGTTCTCTTCAACAAGTGTTGGTTCAAGCATGTTGTTTGTCATTGTCGAGAATAATCTAGATATTTGAATATTTATCTTATTATTTGTATTTATTTAATTATTATTTGAGCTCTAAGTTATAAATGCCTATATAATTGTACACATTTCATTTGGTTGAATCAATAAAATACGAGTATTCTAAATTATGATATAGTAGTAGAGCGACTCGATTTTCTCTCTCTCGTGATGCTAATTCTTCTCTAAACACTAAACCACCAAAAAAAAAAAAAAAAAAAAAAAAAAAAAACCCTCTTCTTCCTCGGCAGCCCTGTTCTTCGATCTCCTTCTATAGAAAAAGCAAAAGTTTCTAAAAAAAAAAAAAGAAATCCTGCTTCCTCACCTAGACCCGGCCAAATGGTGGAACCGAATCGCCGGTTTTAAATAAATTAGGTTTGTCTTAGGTTTGACGAACCTGCGGTTTATCGTTCAAAACCGCCGGTTCTTGCCGGTTTGGGCAGGTTTAGGCGATTCAGTTTACCCCGTTTGCTCCTGTTCGAGATCACTGATTCGCCACGGTTTTAAAATTTCATAATTTTTTTTTCTTTTCATTTTCACATTATACTTATTATTTTCACTATAATAACAAATTATTATTCATTTCATTAAAATTTCTAAAGCGAGAGTAATATATATATATATATATATATTTTTAAATAGTTTTCTTTTTAAAATAATATTAATATTGTGTTATTTTATTTATATGTAAATAATGTTATATTAAAAAAATTGTGTTCTTTTTTCAACGCCAGAATTGAAATTTATTGCTTACGTATTTTTATATATAATGTAATCGTGTCGATGCATGACAACATATAAAAAATCAAAGCAACGTAGTTTTATCGTTTATTTTTAGTCTTTTATAGTTTGTTGTAAAAGTTTTTATAGTAATTTTTATTATTGTTTTCTTTAAAGTCTTTTATAGTTTTTTTTTTAATAAATTTTTTGAGTCGGTTTTAAGTATACGTTGATTATAAATGTTGTTTTATTAAATATTAGGTGAGAAATATTGTGTTGTTTTTTTATATGTAAATTGTGTTATTTTTTCAACTCTTGTACTTGTAATTTTAATTCATTTCATATTTTTATATGTAATCGTGTCGGATGCACAACATATATAAAAAAATCAAAACGAACGTAGTTCTTATTGTTTATTTTTTAGTCTTTTATAGTTTGTTTTTTTTTTAGTCTTTTATAGTCTTCTTATATGTTTTTATAGTATTTAAAGGGTTTTTAAATGTTTGTTTTATTATAGTCTTTTATAGTATATATATATGTGTTTGTATTTTATAGTTTCATACAATTTTTTAGGTTTGTATATGGTTTGTTTGGGTGTTTTTATAGTTTCTTATAGTTTTTTTTAGTTTTGTGTAGTGTTGTAATGTTTTGTTATAGGTTTTTATTGTTTTTTATATTCTTTATAGTATTTTTTTAAATGTTTGTTTTATTGTAGTCTTTTATAGTATTCTTATGTGTTTGTATAATTGTATTATATAGTTTCATATAAGTTTATGCTAGGTTTGTATATGGTTTTTATGGTTTTTTTATTTTTTTTTTTATTTTTATTTTTATAGTTTTCTATACTTGTTTTTTAGTTTAAAGTAGTAGGTGTTTGTTAGTTATTTTTAATAGGTTTTTATAGTTTCTATCGGGTTTTTTTTTAATGGTTTTTTAATAGTTTGCTATAGATTGTTTTTAGTTTTTAGTAGTAGGTTTTTTATAGTTATTTTTAATAGGTTTTTTAATCTTTTATAGTTTTTCGGTTATTATGGTTTTTTTTTAATTATTTTTTTATTTAGTTTTCTATATATATTTTTTAGTTTAAAGTAGTAGGTATTTTTTAGTTATTTTTAATAGGTTTTCAATCGGGTTTTTAATAGGTATTTTTCAATAGGTATTTTTTAATAGTTTAAAGTAGTAGGTATTTTTTAGTTATTTTTTTATTTAGTTTTCAATCGGGTTTTTTTAATGGGTTTTTTTAAATAGTTTTCTATAGTCTTTTTTGTTTTTGTTTTTAGTAGTAGGCTTTTTATAGTTATTTTGAATAGGTTTTTTTTTAATCTTGTATAGTTGTTCTATGAATTGTAATAAATATATAAATAAGTAAGATATAAATTGCATACCTTTAATTGAAGTAACGATTAAATCAGAACAACTTCAAAAATCGGTATCGTAAAGTAAATTTGATTGTTGTTTTTAACAACTAAACAAACTTGATAATCAAAGAATTGAATAGAAGATGTAAGAATTGAGTAGAAGATTTAAGAATTGAGATGTAGAGATTGGTGTAGGAATTTTTGTATGAAATGGGTGGTATTTATAAAAATTTATTGGAGGAGTTTGGAAAAAAAAAAAAAAAAAATTATATAGCTGTTGCCAGAAAATAGCCGTTGGACGGTTCCGGTTCCGGCCGGTTTCAAAAAATCCGGTTCCAACCGGTGGTTCCAGTTCCGGTTCCGGTTTCGGTTCCAAATATATCAAACCGACAAACCGACGGTCCCCCAAACCGCTGGTTGACCAAACCGCCGGTTCCGGTTCCAACCGACGGTTCCGGTTAACCGTGACCAGCTATCCTCACCTCTTTTACTCTAGTTCCCATCCCCAATCTCCCTGCTACTCTTCGATTCTTCAAAAAAAATGGAACACAGCAGGCTTCCGTAAAAAAAAAGAAAATGTATATATATATATATGGGAGAGTTGTCCAAAAGGACATAAAAAGTAAAATAATTGGCATTTAGGACACTATTAAATTTTAATTGATAAAAAGGACAAAAACTATTGAAATCTTACCAAATTACCCCAAATTACCAATGAAAATCCTTATAAGAAGGGTAAAAATGTAAATTAATGGCGTTTATATTTTACACTATGGTATGTTTATTAGGACCATAATAAAATTTCTATCAGCAAATAGGCTTCCGTAAATAATTTGCTATATATATATATATATATATATATATATATATATATATATATATTAAAAAAATAAAAATAAAAATAAAATTGCAGCTTCTTCCCCGCAATCATGGCCAACACAACCACCATCTCTGGTGGCCCTTTTGTCAAACCAGCCCCCCCAGCTGCTCTTTTCGCTACACCATGGAAGCTACGACCCTCCTCCTCCTTTCTACGACCCTCCCTCCTCCTCGCCGTCCGCAGCAATTTCTCATAAACCCCCGACATCGTCCTTCTGCTCATCACAACCACCAGGTCCACCACCTGCTGCGAAAACACTCTCCCAACCACAGCATCGACCCGTTTCAGCACCTTCCCTCAAGACCAGCTGCGACTAATCTGACTGGCTCCCCTCTAAATCACAATAACCGGAAAGAAATTTGTTTGACGCTGTCCTACCCATCGCCGGAAAATGCCGCAAATTCCGCCCAAATTTGTTTGACGCTGTCCTACCCATCGCCGGAAAATGCCGCAAATTCCGCCCAAATTTGTTTGACGCTGTCCTACCCATCGCCGGAAAATGCCGCAAATTCCGCCCCACCCCACAGCATACCCCTGTTCAGGCCTCCCACCCCTCCTGCGCCGATGTCAACAGCTCATCACCGCAGCTCCAACATTTTTCGAGAACAGGGGCGTGGCTACCAACATGATGTTGTTGTTATCAGGCCAATCATATTGCTCCGTCATGCCCCTACCGCTATGGATCCTCTCCATTCTCGTCCACTCGGTCTCTATCACTTTGGACTTCCCAGTCATACTCCTGACCCCGATTGGATTGTGGATACATGGGCCACTCATCATCTCACTCGGGACCTTCGCCATCTCACTCTTTCGTCTACACCTTATGCCGGACCCGACAAAGTTCATGTAGGCGACGGTTCAGGTTTGCCCATTACTGATTACGGTTCTTCTTCTATATATTCCCTTTCCTAGTCATTTCATTTATCGAATATATTTGTTACGCCTTCCATCACCAGAAACCTCCTATCTGTACATAAATTTGCTTCAGATAATTCCTTATATTTTGAATTTCATGGATGTTACTTCCTTGTCAAAGATCACTCCGGTCACACCCGCCTTAGGGGATTTGTAAAAGATGGCATATATCACTTCTCCACCCCACTTCACCCCCCCTTTGCTCCTGTACAAGCTCGACGGGGCATCAGTGCCTTGGTCATTGTTCTTATTCCGTACTCTGTCAAGTCTTAAAACGTCTTCCTACCTTCACTCCTACTAAGACGCCGTCTTATGTCTGTGCCCCGTGTCAGTTGGCTAAAAGTCACTGCTTCCCGTTATACACTTCTGAATTCACCTCTACTGCTCATTTGGATCTGATCTACTCCGATGTTTGGTGTCCTAATTCTGAACCCTCGATTTACGGTTCTCGTTATTATGTCATCTTTCTGGATGATTTTACAAAGTACCTATGGCTCTATCCCCTGAAACATAAATCTGATGTGAAAACTATCTTTCCTGACTTTATTGTTATGATTGAATGTCAGTTTAATACCAAACTAAAATCCATCCAAACTGAATGAGGTGGTGAGTACCGTCGCTTTTCTACTCTTCTTACCTCTCTTGGCATCCGGCATCGCCTTTCTTGTCCTCACTCCTACGAACAAGTTGGCGCCATTGAGCGCCACCACCGCCAAATTGTTGAGGTCGGCCTCTCCCTTCTTGCCCAATCTAACCTTCCACTCCCCTATTGGGAGGATGCCTTCATCACTGCCACTTATATCATCAACCGTCTTCCTACCAAAGTCCTCAAGGATAAGTCTCCCTTCGAAATGGTTTACCATGGGTCACCTGACTATAAATTCTTTCGCGTCTTTGGCTGTGTGTGCTGGCCCTATCTCCGTCCCTACAACCACCACAAAACCGATTTCCGCTCCAAAACTTGCATCTTTCTTGGCTATAGTCCTTCCCACCACGGTTACAAATGCCTGGACCTTGCCTCTGGCCATCTATATTGCTCGCCACGTGGTTTTCGATGAATATACAACTTCACCCACCGCAACCCACACGTGTTTTCGATGAATGCTTCTTCCCCCATACGCCAAAATCCACCTCCCATGCCGCCCACCAACCCGCCCCCCCCTCGCGCTCCCGCCTCCCCGAGTCTTCCCCAATCTCACCTTGGCCTCTCCTGACTCATCTCCTTCCCCACCTCCTCCCACTCATACCATGGTCACTCGAACCAAAATGAACTCTTTCAAACGTATCTCTCGGCCTGACTTTATCCGCTACCCATTTCTCAAAGCCCTTGTTGCTTCTACCGACTCCTTGGATCCTACTTCTTATATTGAAGCCTCCAAACACCCGAATTGGCATAATGCTATGAGAGAGGAAATTGATGCGTTGTTGCGCAACCAGACCTGGGATCTTGTTCCTCCGCATCCTCGTATGAATATTGTTGGCAATAAATGGGTTTATCGCCTTTCTCGTCATCATGGGCGTATTTGTGATAAGGCTGAGCCCATTTTCATCAGGCGAAGGATTGATTTCACTGACACATTTAGTCCGGTCGTTAAACCAGTAACTATTCGTCTTCTTCTATCCCTTGCCGTTTCACAGGGTTGGTCGCTTCACCAGGTAGATATTCAGAATTCCTTTCTTTATGGGTATTTATCTGAGCCCATTTATATGCAGCAGCCCCATGGATTTGTTCACCCTGATTATCCGGATTAAGTTTACCATCTTCGCCGCAGCCTTTATGGCCTTCGTCAGGCTCTCCGTGCTTGGTTCTCTCACTTCACCGATGTCTTGACTCAGTTTGGCTTTGTCGGCTCCAAAGCCGACACCTCATTATATATTTATTCTCGTGATGGTGCTTGTGTTTATATTCTTATTTATGTGGATGGTATTATTATTACTGGCTCGTCGTCTTCTCTTGTTGAGCAGGTTGTCTCTTATCTTATCGGCACTTTCCGGTTAAAGACCTTGGTTCTCTGTCATATTTTTTGGCCTTGAGGTGCTTCCTACCTCTGACGGGTTGTTCCTCACTTAGCGCAAGTATATCTTTCAGCTTCAGTAGCGTGCCTCTTTGGACAAGGCCAAGCCTTGTCAGACACCTATGTCGGCCTCTACCCGTCTTACACTTGACGACGGCCCTCCATGCGCCGACATGTTGCTTTACCGTACTATTGTTGGCGGTCTACAATATCTTAGTTTTACTCGGCCTGATATTGCCTTCGCGGTCCACAAGGTTAGTAAGTACATGTATTTGCCTTCCAAAGCTCACTGGGTTGTTGTTAAACGTATCCTTCTGTTTCTTAAGTACATCATATCTAATGGTCTCTTATTCTCCCGCCGGTCCTCTATTTCACTCTGGGCTTACTCTGACTCTGATTGGGCCGCTGACAGTGATAATCGCCAATCTGTTAGGGCCTATTGGGTTTTCCTTGGTGAGAATCTCATTAGTTGGTGTACTAAACAACACTTGACTGTTTCAAAGAGTAGCACTGAGGCCGAATACAAGACTTTTTCAAACACCGCCGCCGAACTTCAGTGGTTTTGTAGTCTTCTACGTGAGATGCAGGTTCCGTTGTCTTCTCCGCCTACTCTTTGGTGTGATAATATTGGCGCCACCTATCTTGCTCACAATCCGGTGTTCAATGTCCGCATGAAGCACATAGAGATCGAATTA
The DNA here is from genome assembly GCA_026214975.1 of Gentiana macrophylla. NCBI lineage: Eukaryota > Viridiplantae > Streptophyta > Magnoliopsida > Gentianales > Gentianaceae > Gentiana > Gentiana macrophylla. The sequence goes on along the minus strand of CM047808.1, from coordinate 92,522,528 downwards.
GTTGCAGCTCACAAGCTCGGCATCTCTTTTATCTCATCGAAGGATCAGTTAGCCGATGTCCTCACCAAACCTTTGACGCAGCTTCGTTTTGCCAGTTTGAAGTCCAATCTCCGTGTTCAGCCACTTCCCATGGGATTGCGGGGGCGTGTCGAGAATAATCTAGATGTTTAAATATTTATCTTATTCTTTGTATTTATTTAATTATTACTTGGAGCCTAAGTTATAAAGGCCTATATAATTGTACACACCCCATTTGGTTGAATTAATAAAATATGAGTATTTATCCCCTGGATATGGCCTAGTGGTAAAGGGCTTGGGTGTTGTAGTGACAATACCGGGCAGAGGCGAGTGTGGAGGTTCGAATCCCGTAAATGGACGACTTCTTTCGCTTGGTAAAAAAGCACTTCTCGACTCGAAATTGCAGGTTTTTCGATTAACATCTCCACTCATTTTGTGGGATCGGGTGAGTGGGGACCCTCAAGGTTAGTGTTTAACCTTTTTTTTAATAAAATACAAGTATTTTAAATTATGAGTCATTAATCCATGATAGTTATTGGAAGTTTTTCATAAATATTGTTTGTAATCTCTTGCATACGAGTTGCCGAACGAAATAATGTTATCGCAACGAAACGGGGTTCGACCTTCCTTTATCAAAAAAATTATCGCAACGAAATAATACATGCTTTAGTTCATGAAGTGAGTAAAAACAAATTAGGCCTTTATCAAAAAAAATTAACATATTATATTAGGTTGGATAGGATTGAATCTACATCGATTTTTTTTTTTTTTAACGAAACATATACCGCTTAGGCCTCCCAAGACTGCTGCGCTTAAGATCATGGCCTCTCTGCTTCACTATAGGGCCGACCCTAGTCAGAGGTATTTATAGAATAAGTTGATATTTCATGTATGTTTACAGTTTTTAAGCTTTACCAAAGCTAACTGTCACTCTCCAAATAGAGCTGTCCTTGGGGGGGCTGCGCTGCGCCAGCCAGCAGCCTCCCCAATATAATGATATTAGGGCCCGCGAAAAAATGGTCCACTACTATACATATTGATACATTTTCTGAGTTGTGTTATACTACACTCGTTCCAAAATATAAGTTATCCTGTACTTTTTATTTTGTTTCACAATATAAGTCATTCTACATTACCAATGCAAGATTTATTACTCTTTTCTCAATCTTACCCATAATTCATTATTAATCCAACAACTTTTCATTATTTAACAACTATAACATTAATGATATTCGAGGGACATTTTAGACATTAACCATCAAATTTATGACATTCAACCACTTTCTTAATCTGTGTGAAAATATTTAGGATGACTTATATTTTGGAACAAATGTAGTATTAGTTATTGGGCTATAACTTTTCTGCCGGCCCAACATTTATCCATGGATTTCATTTTCAGCTCTTTGACCTTTTCAATTATGCCTAACGTAACACAATATATATATATATATATATATATATATATATATATATATATAATAAATAAAAGCTTTACAATAAAGTTTTGTTTGCTTAAAATAAAATAATAATATCTCATGTTAAATTTCAGCATATAATCCTAATTTGCTCTATCTTGTATACGCTCCCGGTTCTCGATCTGTTGTTCTGAGTGCATATATTCTTTTTATTTTTATTTTTATTATTAATAAATTACACGAGGCTTTGGATATATTTTACTCTTATTATCTTTTCGTCTTATACATGTAGCCTTGTTGCTCACAGCGGCATTTATGTGAATCATCGAGCTTTAGTTGTTACCAGCTTTTACGGTAATAAAGAAAATGATAGGTTTACATCTAAAATTCTATATAATGTCTACACCTAACATCGTCGTACTACATATGTTAACATATACTGAGCCCATGATAATGTTACTTTTCCCAACCAAGATCACTAAAAAATCTTTTGACAAACATGCATTTACAAACACCTTCTCTTGATTCTTCAAATTAACACGTGTTGTATGCTTCAAGTTACATTTTATGTAGTTGTTACAAAACAATACATTTTCAGCCATTCTCTTCAATGCAGTCAGCCACTTACATGGTTCTTTTCTGTAATGGCATCCATCTTACGACGGTGTTTATTTTTCATTTTATCTATTATGAATTCTTCGAATCTTTGTGTATATATTGCATTTTGCTCATCCATCAAACCTGTCTTTGAGCATCGTCAGCATTCACTATTCCACATGGCTGGTAAATGTGATATGAAAATTCATAGGTACGAACTCAACCATGCTGAGGGGACGGACTTGGTTGTCCGCCGGGCTTACAGAGACACAACAAAAACTGTTCAAACCACCACTTCCCGGTGAAATCATTCCCATAGAAACTGCCAGAACGATGATGGAGAACTTAAGACCTAATATCCATACACTTCTACTATTCTATATGCTTCACCTATCTATTAACGGATCACTACACTTTCGCAATTTCAAGAAACTTGCATAACTGTACACTCCACCACTAATCATCCTGAGATGCACTCGCTACATAAAGTCCACATACACTTTGCATGAACTTCAACCTATTTCTTCACTGCGGATTTGCATTCTCATGCTTTGCATATTGTTATTACGGATCGATCAATAAGTGATGGTGATTGTGAGTAAAGATAAAAGATAAACAAGCAAACAAACACAGAAACAAGAAGAACACATATTTAACGTGGTTTTCGGCAATGTGCCGACTACTCCACGGACAAACGAGGATATTTTATTATCAACAGAAAGTTACATCAAGTTACAATAAATACACATGGTAGTTATAGCCTTGGGACTCCAACCCTAACCGATTAAACAGCCAACCCAGTAAATGACTCAAATACCCTAGAAGTAACCCGAACAACACATGCAACAGACGTGTTCAACAAGTCTGCTGAGCATCAGCAGACTTGTCTTCAGTAGACTTGCCATCATCAGGTAGATCAACCCTGTTGATCTTGTCCCCAGCTGAACACCAGATTTTAGCATATGCTTTATACATTGCTGATCAGAAAATGTTTCCATACCAAACTTCAGTAGCATAAGTTTAAGTCACCATTACAAATCTCCACCTTGACTTCAACTTAATGCAAACTGACCAGATGCACAACCAAGTGCCAGATTTCCTCTTTGTCTTCAGATTTAAATACCTCAAAGAGACCTCCACCTTTAGGTGAGTATTCCCGGTTCAGACAACAACTTTGGATATTCAAAGAAGTCCGCATACAAACCGAAACTTGCCCCTTTAAACTGGTTTAATGAACATATCGTTAGGGTTCACATCGCTCGATCTTCTCACTTTAACCCCTCTCATTTCTCGTAGAAAATGATACCTAACATCAATGTGCTTGGTTCTCTCACGATGAACTCGATCCTTAGCCAAACATATTGCACTAAGATCATGCCACAATACACCTTGGCTTGATCTTGATGCGGACTCAGATCATTGACTAGCCCCTTTAACCAGATTGCTGTTAGGAAATCAAACGAGTAGCGCAGCGGAAAATTAAAATTTGATTTCCGATCCAAGGATCGACTTTGTTAAAGCGATAAACATATAAGATGAGGACAAAGATAATACCTTTCTTGATCTATATAGATCAAAGCTTTGACCATCCGGTAGAAGTAGATGCGCCTAAGCCGTCTAAGCGTCCGGCTTCTATCAGTTATCCACACGAACGCCTCGCCGGAATCCTCCCCGGATTGCTATTAGAAAAACTCGACTGCTAGGTCGACCTTTTCTTTCTCACAAAACTCTCACAAAGTAGCTCTCTGTTTTTCACAAGAACAATTAGCTCTTGGAATAATGATGTACAAAAGAGCTAGCCATCCCTTGCTTATATAGGCATATCGGGCACATGTCACAAGAGAATATCCTTGGGGATTAAGTCTTGTGTTGAGTAAGGAGAAATGAAACATTTTCTTAATAAAATAAGGAAAATCTCCATAATTGATTTATCTATTTTATTTTAATATCTCAAAATAAATCTTGCCAATATCTTATATTGAATATATTTATCTTATTACCATAAATCTATTTTTCCAAAAATTAATTAATATCCAATATTAATATTATAGTAATCTTATTAATTAAATTGCACAATCCAAGTGTGTTTAACACACTCGTGACCTACGCCCCTTTTTCCAATTAATTGGCTTCTGGAATATTTTTTAATTAATAATATAATTAATATCTTGTATTTAATTTATTCATAATAAATAAATAACACCATATTAATTTACCACTATAACCTTTATAGTCTAGAGATAAATCTTTCCTTATTTGGTCATCAACTATAATCACATTTTAATCCGACTCGACATTCATATATGTGTGACCCGATAGGCTTCCGAATATATTTGCCGTAGACCTAAGGTGCAATTACGAAAATGACCTTCACCTCTAACGATCATGGATAGCGTCTAGCAACACGTCCATGACCCCCAACATCGGAAGAGTCAATACGCAATGACTACTACCTTTCATGTGCTCGGTTAGTGTGTAAATAGAATCCTATCACTGTAGTAATATCCATACGATCGTATCCCATAATCTGGATGTCAGGCTCTCTTGGAATAACTCATTTACTCCCACTTTGCAAAGATTCACGAGAACTAGACATTCCTTATGGGAAGGCCCTTTCGGATATTCACTCCTACTCTTAGGGTACGTGATTCCCTGACGACCTAACATGTATATTCCGCATGCTTCAGTATCATACCCAATCACTACCGCATGATCGCCCTATGGTTAGGGGAAACCTCAATAGTGTAAAAGCATGACAATCCACACCGTGATGCCATGCAGACTCCGGTCCTAAAGATAATTACACAACCGTCACATAGTGAAACACTTAACAGTGTAAGTGGGATAGTCTAACGTATGCATTCTCTAATACACGTCCACATACAGTCCAAGTGTCTCTACACTTCGATAGACGAGAACTATCTCTGCCCTTAAAGACAGAACATCTAATACGTGCTAGCCTGTTTGCACCGTCAAAGTCCTATTCAACAGCACAGCAGCCTAGAGACATTTAAGTACCAAACTTATTAAAGAGATCCCATCAACCATAATCACTATCATGGTTTCTCTATCACAGTTTAATACTAAGAGCATTATCATATACACAATATCGCTATTGGGCTAATAAATAAACAAAGTATATAATAACAAAAATGCTTTTATTACTTATAATAAAGTTATTACATGAACTTAAATAGACTGTAATTGACCCAACCCGGTCGGATCAGGTCCAACCCGATTGGGTTTAGGACACCTATTCAACAATTGCTTTCTTTGTAGCTTCTGTCAGTGCCAAGTATTCTGCTTCAGTAGTAGATAATGTCATTGTACCCTGTAAAGTTGCCTTCCAACTTACTACAGAACCACCCAAAGTAAAAACATACCCAGTCATAGACCTTATGTTGTCCACATCAGCAGCATAATCAGAATCACAGTACCCTGTGACAATACTTTGAGTACCACCTCCATAAATGAGTCCAATGTCTGATGTACCCCTAAGGTACCTGAATATCCTCTTTACTGCTTTCCAGTGTTCCTTTCTAGGTTGAGCCATAAACCTGCTGACAACACGGACTGCCTGAGCCAAATCAGGCCTGGTACAGACCATGGAAAACACTAAACTGCCCACTGCATTAGCATATGGAACTCTTGGCATGTATTCTTCCTTTTCAGCTGACCGTGAAGCAAACACAGTAGACATATGTAGATTTGGTGCCATTGGAGTATCTATAGGTTTGGCTGCTGACATGCCAAACTTGGATAACATCTTTTCAATATACCCATGTTGAGACAAGAACAACTTCCCCTGCTTCCTATCTCTATAGATCTCCATCCCCAAAATTTTCTTTGCATTCCCCAAATCCTTCATCTCAAATTCAGCCTTGAGCAGATTCTTCAGATCTTGAATGTCAGAGTTGTTTGCAAGAATGACTATCAAGATATCATCTACACACAAAGACTGATAGATGATTGAACCATCCTTCAACTTGTTGTGATACACACAACAATCATATGGACTCTTTCTATAACCCTGCTGAATCATATAACTGTCAAACTTATTATACCACTGCCTTGGGGCCTGCTTAAGTCCATACAAGGACTTCTTCAACTTGCAAACATATCCTTCTTTGCCAGGAACTTGGAAACCCTCTAGCTGAGTCATATAAATTTCCTTATTTGCATCTCCATGTAGAAAGGCTGTCTTCACATCCAATTGCTCAAGTTCAAAATTTTGATGTGCCACTATTGCTAACAGCACCCTGATGGAAGTATGTCTGACCACTGGAGAAAATATCTCTTTATAGTCTACCACCTCTTTCTGACTGAACCCCCTAGCAACCAAACGTGCCTTATATCTGATATCCTCAGCAGATGTCATTCCTTCATTTTTCTTGAATATCCATTTGCAGCTGACCACCCTTCTACAATGTGGTTGTTTGACCAGATCCCAAGTCTCATTCTTCTGAAGTGACTCCATTTCTTCTCCCATGGCAAAGAAGCCATTGGGATGCCTCGAAAATATGTCACATCTTTCCATGTAAGTGTTAGGTTCAAAATCATCCACTTCTTCAGCTACTTGTAGTGCACATCCAACCATATCCTCCTCAAACCCATATCTTCTTGGAGGTTTGATATTGGTCATCTTAGCTCTGCTGAGAGCTATACCTCAACGACCAACATCGATATGTTTGAGTCTCTCACGACCTTGTTCAGAGATTGGTTTGGATCCTGCTGCTCGTTTTTGCCGATCGTTGATTGTTCCTCTGGCGAGTCTTTTGATTCAAAGTAGACTCTACTTGAAGCTCCACCTATTTGTCAACCTTCTCAGTCTCAGATCCAATTTCAGATTCAGATGTGGCTCTCACAAATGAGTTAAGCATAGATTTTCATCAGAGACTACACTCCTGCTAAGTATAACCCTATTTTCAGCTGATGACCATATTCCATACCCCTTAACTCCATCTCCATATCCAACAAACACACCCTTCTTGGCCCTAGGTTCCAATTTACCCTCACTGACATGATAGTAGATAGTGCTTCCAAAAACCCTAAGTCCAGAGTAGTCTGCTAACTTTCCTAACCAAACTTCAAGTGGTGTTTTAAGTTTGATCCCAGCGTGAGGCCCCCTATTGATTAAGTAGCAGGCTATATTAATAGCCTCTCCCCAAAATCTCTTTGCTAGACCAGAATTAGATAGCAAGCACCTTGCCTTCTCCAGAAGAGTTTGATTCATTCTTTCTGCAACACCATTCTGCTGTGGAGTATCTCTGACAGTATGGTGCCTAGCAATGCCTTCATTATTGCAAAATTCATCAAACTCAGACCAAGATAATTCCAGTCCATCATCAGTTCTAAGTCTTTTGATCTTTCTTCCTGTCGGATTTTCAACCAAAGCCTTCCACTGCTTGAATGCTTCACTCTTGTGTTTCATCATAACTACTCAAACCATCTTTGAATAATCATCTATGAAAGACACAAAATACCTATGACCACCCAGTGACTCCACCCTTCAAGGTCCGCAACAATCAGAATGGACATAATCAAATGTCCTTTGTGTGATGTGAATTGCTTTTGGGAACTTGCTCCTATGTAGCTTCCCAAACACACAGTGCTCACAAAAATCCAACTCCTTGACCTTATGCCCCCCAATTAGATCAGACTTAGACATAATTTGCATCCCTCTTTCACCCATATGACTCAACTCATATGCCACAACTTAGTCAATTGTGACTAGTGAACCTCTGATGATGCAACTGCAGCAGAACCTGATACACTAGACCCTTGTAGTATGTACATTGTCCCCTGCCTGATACCCTTCAGAACCACACTTGAACCCTTATAGACATTGACCACTCTACCTTCACCCCTGAACTTGAACTCTTTTATGTCTAGTAGACTAAGTGATATCAAATTCTTGGTTATTTGTGGAACATGCCTAACCTTATTTAGTGTGCAGAATTTACCATCATGTGTCCTCAGTTGAACATATCCAATCCCAAATATTTTGTAGACCTTGTTGTTAGCCATTGCAATATGGCCTCCATCCACCTGCTGATAAGTTGAAAACCACTCCTTGTTTGGACACACATGATAAGAAGCCCCAGTGTCTAATCACGTGTAAGTCACTAACGTCGATATTACTAGCAAGAATACTAGGTACATCGTAGTATAGTAAATGCGAGTCAATGTCGATCCCACAGAGACAATGCAACTTATACGTATAAACGATTCTAACCTAATTAAGAAGCAACATATAGGCGGTCATCGACCAACAATAACGTAAAATAAAACAAACATGGTATACCTCTCCCTCTCCTCACCGATCTACTAACTTGGATTAGTTAATCGTTATGTTTACTTCCCCACATAATTTCCTTATATGAATCGTGAGATTTTAATGATTATTATCATATTTATCAGCTACGGGTGCAATTCTTACTCTTATCTACTCCGACACTGGCCATTGACAATCTATACACAAGCTACACTCCTTAATTGGTCCGTAATAGGCCATACACATACATAACTAGAATTGCCGATATTGAGAGTTACCTCATACCGTTAACCCGTCTAGAGACAAATGTATCGACACCGATCAAAGACGCTCTTGGGGTCCATCAAGACTATGTCCTAATTAACACTTCACTTGCGGTCCTTCATGTTAATTTACGAATTATGAATACTAGATTGGCGGACTTATTACTCATTTTAATTATTTCGCGATCAACGTAATTGTAGTGAATCCCAGTTTAGGTTTTCTTAAATATGCCTCGGTAAACCGGTATAGTCCGCCTGTTTACCGGGGGCGGCTTTTTCTAATTCTGGATCTACATTGCTCAGTCAGTACGATTTATATAAGTAAATTATGGGGTTGTTAAACATGCAGATTAAGTAAAGCACATAAATACGAACATATCTACCATATTGAAGACAATAAAGGAACGTTCAAAGCTTCATACCTTCAACAATGGAGATCTAGCTCGATCTACTCAAGCTTGAGATGATAGGAGAAGGGAGGAAACCAAAAACAACTCTCCAAAGCTCAAGAAAACTTTATTGCATAATAATATTGTAATGTAATATGTAAAAGTAATCAAAACTTATTATAACTTATGAATCATATATGAGTTGTTTGTAAGCTTTCAGTATATGCGGCTTTATATAGATACAATAGCCGACTTAAGACTCTCTAAAACCCTAACCGACTCAGACAATAAGGCAGGATGAATTTCATGTTCCACAAGACGCCGGTTTACCGGGCTTGACCCTCGGGTTACCGGGCCTTCTATTCTCCTTTTTCTTCAGTAGGCTTCATCTTGGACTTCAATCACTTAGCCCAATGCATTCCTTTTGGTCCAGAACCGTTCTCCAATTCTCCAGATTTGGTACATCCTATAAAACGCAAAACGAGACAAAACAGTACCAAAACATCGGGGAAAAAACGTAGATACAGAATTATGATCCTGGGAACACTCAGATAGAATTTAACATATATTCCAAGTAATAACGAGCCTATCTATCCTCTCTTGAGCAGAATTCGGGGTGCATATGGATATAAATATTGGTACCATTTAGAGCGTCATCAACTAACCCCCACTTAGCTTTTGATCGTCCCGAGCAAAAAGGCGAAAAGAAAACAACACCCCTGATCAATGTACAAGTTAATTAAAAAAAATGCCTTACAAAGTCAATATCAAGATCATGCCACTTGTATCCATCAGTAACACATTAAACACTATTCATGTCATGAGCCAATGTGTGTGTGCAATAACTTTCACAACCGCTTAGAAATGCAGACAATCTCACATTACGTCAACCCGTAGTCGAACGAACCAGTCTCAAACATGTATTTATTAATTAATTGAGCAGGCAAGGCAGATCGAGAACCGAGTAGATATCACTCTTAGGCTCACGTTTAACGGTCTATGCAAAAGTCGTGCGTCTTACGCTCCATCGACTAAGATATTGCCAAAGAGAATATAAATGTATATATTTCAATGCACTTCTCTTTCTTGGCGGGTGAACTCTCATTAATTTAACAATCCTCACGGCCCCACTCATGATAAACTACCGAATCCGAAATTCCAATGCCTTTCTAAACGTAAGTGAAACATGATTCGTGATATAGCTAGGGTCAACTCTAGTCAAAGCAATATGCTATCGACTACACACTATGGGAAGTGAGTTATACGTGCTTAAAATGGTGTCTCATAATAGAATATGCGCTTAATACGCCGCTACTTCAAAAGTGGACACTTTCTCTTACTCGTGCAAAGTAAAACAAAGATGAAGTCAATTAGCTCGAAAAGGTCAAAGATATTCTAATTTTTTGAAATTCTGTCGAAATGAATCAAAATTTGAGTGGTGAATCATGCATCAAAGAGAATAAAAAAACACGCAATTCATGGAATATAATGCTAAAAAGCTAAGTGACATTCCTATACCCCCCACTTATTCGAAACATTGTCCCCAATGTGTAAGATGAGAAATGAAAAATGAAAAGGAACTTAGCTTCGGTTAAGGGCGTAACCAAAGAAGAATCGGATCATCATATAATTCATCGGGCTCATGTAAGGAGTCCATGAAGAACCTGTGTTATGTATCTCAAGAAAAACCAAGAAGAATAGTAGTGACAACAACTGTATAACAAAAATGCGGCAGTAAAAGAGAAAATAAATAACTCCAAAACAATTTAAGCCGACAAAATCATTATATAAAATTTATTCTGCTACATCAACTAAGTAGGAAAAGAAAAATAAAATAAAAACAAGAAAAACGGAAAACAACAATAAAAAGAAATAAAAGCTAGTCCTCGTCGGAATCGCCCTCCCAGTCGACTTCATGCTCAAAACCGGGAGGTGGTGCTGAACTCGAGGCGGCGGCAGCTGAAGATGATGCTTTACGATGTGGGGCAGTCCTAGGTGGTGGGGTTGTGGAAGGAATGCCAAAGAAGTCAATAATCCTATCCATCTTGCTATTTAGACTCGCAATTTCTCACGAGTGCTCCTCAAGCAAGACTCTCTGAGTCTTCGGTGCACCATGCACCGGAGTACGCTCCCTCTCTGCTCGAACCCATCTCTGAACTCTAGAAACTGACTGTGAACTGAGCTGAGGCTCAGGATCTTCCCAGTCATCACTCACAAGCATCTTCACCTCGGCCTCTAGAGCAAACATATCAATCATCGGCCCATAAGGTAGCAGCTCTCGCTCAGAAGTGGCGGCAAGCTCATGAATACGGCTATGTATCAACAGACCAATGTTGATCGGGGCACCCGTCTCTAAATAAAACATCAACTCTGCCCTCTAAGTGGTGACAGAAACAATGTGCTTCGTCGGAAGAAAACGAGCACAGATGAATCGGTTGACCATCTTCCGGTCCCAAGATAGATCGTTCTCAAGGAAGATGGTGGGGGCTCCTGCAGGATTGTGCTTCCATTGCACCCCTAAGAACTCAGCAACCATATCCATCCTCTCAAGATCAACAATGTTGCTCGAGGTGTGTACTCATCCGGGCCCACTGGTGGATTTCTAACCCCAAAATGCTCGTTGATCCGCTCAATTGAAAAATCAACTTTGACACCGCGAACCATAGCAAATGTGGCACCGGGGTTATGCGAGATGTAAGCATAGAATTCCCTTACCACCGTGGTATTGAAACTTGCCGGTGCCTCAGCCATATCCAATAAATCCTGTACTTGTAGGGCACCCGGCAAAATCGTCCCACAGTCGTCCAAATCTACCCCTCTTTCTCGAGCCACTGGTCTCGCATTCTAATGGCCTCGGAATGACTCGTAAATAGCTGGAGAATAGAACTGCGGAACCCCGTCGATTAACGAATTCGCATCCCCATACACTGTCTGATAACCACTTGGACGAACAGCTGACCTTTGACGCTTAGGACCCAGCCTGAATGAGTATAGAACTTGATACAAAAGCTGTTTTTGAAAAAGAACCCTCGGTAAACCGGAGGTAAGGTTTGGTTTACCGGCCTGAAAATTTCTGATTTTCTTTTTGGACTGTGCCTCTGATGATGGAAGAAGAAGAATGGCAGCATTTCACTGTAGCAGCAGCAATACAACTCAGCAACAGGGTTAGGTAATGGTGTTTAGGGGTTGGAAAATGGAAGGAAATTGGGTTGAGTAAGTTGGCTATTTGGTGGTGATATGGTGGTGATGGTGGTGATGGTGGCCGGATTTGAGAAGAAGAAGAAGAAATGGAAGAAATTTGATGAATGAAAAAGATGAAAATGATAAGAATGGTGATAATAGTGATGAAGGGGTGGTTTAAATAGGAAGAATGGAATGAAGGTGGATGGTTTAGTGGGATAATGGGTAGAGAAGTTATTAGGGTGAGGGATTTGAGGAGGTGATTGAAGGTATTGAGGTGGAGTTATGGTGGAGTGTGGGAAAAGATGAGAAATTTGAAATGAAGGGGAAGATAGGACGGTTTCTGCTGACTGATCACAACTGGTGCAACGTGGGTCCTCCACGTGTCTCTAAAAATTCAGTTTTATGCACTGATGTTCAGAAATCTGAAAATCAAACCTCGGTAACCCGGAGGTTACCCTCGAGAAACCGAGGGTATTTTTCCCCAGATTTTTCTATCTGCCTTCTCTACACACTGTAATCAACCTCTTTGCTCAGTTCTGACCTCAAATTGACTACCCTTTTATTCTCCAATTGTTATTTCCAACTCAAAACCTAACCTAATTCATTAGAATCCACAACGAGGTAAAAAAAACCTTTCCACAACCATTCGGTTTCAAGCCTAAGTTTGTGGTAGGATGAAAAAAAGCTCGTCCCTTCATCTGGCTACTTTTATTCAATCCTAATCTACCTAAGGGTTTGAAGAGATAGTTCTGAGTTTACAGTCGCTAGCTCGACTTTCTTCAGATCTTTGATCAATCAAGGGTTGGAACCTTCACTTGCCAAACTTTTGCTCCGGAGGTTTGCACTTTCAAAGAACCTTTTTGAGCTCTCTTCCAAGCACGCCTCTCTCTTAGCTTGTGTGCTAGGTCTGCCTCTGCGTCGTGATTTAGACTTTAAACCCAAGTACTCAACGTTTTATACCTTTAGCTCGACTTGTTCACGATGCAACACGGAAGGACTGGCTTTCATGAGCATCCTGTCGTGGTCCTTATCTTCTTTCTCTCTCAGCATTAATCTTATAAACTCCTGCTCAACGGTTTCTATGACAACCTCTCTATTCTTAAGCCCCTCAATCTCCAAGATCTCTACCTTCCCTGAAGCATACGTCATCTTACAACTCTCCGATCGGTTTTATAGGGGGTTCTAGGATCCTAAAAGATACAACATCATTATTCATCCTAAGAGTAATCTCCCCCTTATCAAAATCCATAACCACCCTGCTCGTTGCTAATAAAGGTCGTCCTAAAAGAACTGGGGCACTAGGATCTTCAGGTATATCTATGACCGTAAGGTCGATAGGATACGTGAATCCTCCTGCCTTAATTGTGCACTTTCTAAGCAAACCAAAGATGCATATCTCTCAGTTACGCTCTACGAAGGTCATGGTTCGGTTTTGATTCATCACGACCGGAAGTTTTATCTTTTGACAGAGGGAAAAGGAAGGATATTGCAACTCGAGCCGAGTCGCAGGAGACCTAATCCACGGATATTCCATTAAACAAAATTGGGAGTCCGAACGTGCCAGGGTCTCCCTAACTTCACCACGATGTCTGAGTCCGATAATCCTCGTGGCTCGAGAAAACATCGTCGTGGCAGGATCCTCTTTAGGATCATCAGAATCGTAATCTGATAATGATATATCAATTAATTCGCAAGGAAATTCACCTGGGCGATATGTGCTGTACTCTTTCAGGTTATCTTCAGGCTCTTGCTTGATCGCTTTCTCCTCTTTTTCCAACCGTTGCTTTACCGCTTCATAATGTTCTCGTGCTTCAGTTCCGGGATACATGGAAATTGGTATGATGTTCAAGATTGTTCTAGGCATATTGTTCGACTTGTGTGTGCTCTTTTCAACTCTGAATCGACCAAATTTCTGAAGTGTTCTGATCAATCTGCAAAAAGACAAAGTAAAACAAAGAAAAGGTTAGCAACTTCCGCTTCATCTGGGTGTGATCCAACTGTTGCGGACCTACTAACTAAAATCAACAGGGAATAACACAGAATAACATGAACTGTTCAGAAATCGATTTTCCAGGCCTCGGTAACTCGGAGGTTACCTTCGGGATACCGGCCCTGAATTTTCTAATTCTGACAGTTTAACATGTGCAGGATTGATACTGAACGACTCAAGACTCAAAATAAAATAAAATAAAATAAAAACGACTTCTTAATCAGAATTAAAACGTTTATATTTTTAAATTGGCCAATGTCCCCGGCAACGACGCCAAAAATCTTGATCGTGTGTAAGTCACTAACGTTGATATTACTAGCAAGAATACTAGGTACATCGTAGTATAGTAAATGTGAGTCAAGGTCGATCCGACAGAGACAATGAAACTTATACGTATAAACGATTCTAACCTAATTAAGAAGCAACATATAGGCGGTCATCGACCAACAATAACGTAAAATTAAACAAACATGGTATACCTCTCCCTCTCCTCACCGATCTATTAACTTGGATTAGTTAATCGTTATGTTTACTTCCCGACATAATTTCCTTGTATTAATCGTGAGCTTTTAATGATTATTATCATATTTATCAGCTACGGGTGCAATTTCTACTCCTATCGACTCCGACACTGGCAATAGAAAATCTAAACGCAAGCTACCATCCTTAATTGGTCCGTAATAGCCCATACGCATAAAGAACTATAACTGACGATATTGAGAGTTACCTCATACCGCTAACCCACCTAGACAAATTGCCGACATTGACCAAAGACGCTTCTGGGGTCCATCAAGACTATGTCCTAATTAACACTTCACTTGCGGTCCTTCATGTTAATTTACGAATTACGAATACTAGATTGACCAGACCTATTACTCGTTTTAATTATTTATGCCGATCAACGTAGGCAGAGTGAATCCCGCTTTAGGTTTTTTAAAATATGCCTCGTAAATCGTATAGACCGCCCGGTTTACCGGGGCGGCTTTCCTATTTTCTCGGATCTACATTGCTCAAGACGATTAAAATAAGTAAATTATGGGGTTGTTAAACATGCAGATTAAGTAAAACACATAAATACGAACAGATCTACCATATTGAAGACAATAAAGGAACGTTCAAAGCTTCATACCTTCAACAATGGAGATCTAGCTTGATCTACTCAAGCTAGAGATGATGGGAGAAGGGAGGAAACCAAAAACAACTCTCCAAAGCTCAAGAAAACTTTATTGCCTAATAATTTTTAAATGTAATATGTAAAAGTAATCAAAACTTATTATAACATATGAATCATATATGAGTTGTTTGTAAGCTTTCAGTATATGCGGCTTTATATAGATACAATAGCCGACATAAGACTCTCTAAAACCTTAACCGACTCAGACATTGCGGCAGAATGAAATTCGTGTTCCACAAGACGCCAGTTTACCGGGCCTGACCCTCGGGTCACCGGGCCTTCTATTCTCCTTTTTCTTCAGCAGGCTTCTTCTTGGACTTTAATCACTCAGGCCAATGCATTCCTTTTGGTCCAGACCCATTCTCCAATGCTCCAGATTCGGTACATCCTATAAAACACGCAAAACGAGACAAAACAGTACCAAAACATTAGGGGAAATAACGTAGATACAGAATTATGATCCTGGGAACACTCAGATAGCATTTAACATATATTCCAAGTAATAACGAGCCTATCTATCCTCTCTTGAGCAGAATTTGGGGTGCATATGGGTATAAATATTGGTACCATTTAGAGTGTCATCAGTGTCCAGGATCCACACATCTCTGTGCCCTACTGACTCTGAAACTGCTAATGCCAGATCTTCTTCAGAGTTGGTGTCTTGTTCTACCAAAGCAGCTATACCCTGTTGAGCACCCTGCTACTTCTTCCTTTTTGGACATTCATTTTTCCAATGTCCTTGCAGTAATTACATATATCCTTAACTTTAGGATCCTTTGAATTTCTTCTTTCTAGAATTTCCTGGCCCCCTGTTGACTCTACTGGCCATCAATCCAGTAGCCTGACTATCTGTTCCAGAACTAGATGCCTTATGGCGTAACTCTTGAGCATGGAGTGATGACCTTACATCCTCCAATGATACTGAGTTCTTCCTAACAATAAAGGACTGCACAATGTTCTCATATGATACATGTGATGATACAAGTAGAATCAATGCAGCATCCTCATCTTCAATCTTCACACCAATATTCCTTAAATCAAGCAATATTATGTTCAGCTGGTCTAGATGATCCCTCAGTTGAGTACCCTTATGCATCCTTAAACTGAACAGGCATTTTTTTAGCAACAACTTGTTGGTTAGAGACTTAGTCGTATACAGGCTCTCAAGTTTGGACCACAACTTCTCAGCGGTGTCCTCCTCAGCAACCTCTGTGATAATATCATCTAACAAGCACAACATAATTGTTGAATGTGCTTTCTCCTCCAGACTGGCTCTCTCAGCAGCACTTCCTTCATTTGATTTAGACAATAAACCCCAGAATCCCTGCTGCTTCAACAAAGCACGCATCTTGATCTGCCATAGACTAAAGTTGTTTCTCCCTGTAAACTTGTCAATCTTAACATTTAAAGCAGACATATTTCTCACGAGAAAAGCTTGTGTAGATCCCAAATCATAGCGTCAGTTATGACCTTGGTGCCAATCTACCTCTCTTAAAACCGATAAATAGATATCTCGATAAACCTGGGCGCTCCGATACCCGTTTGTTATTACGAATCGATCAAGAAGAGATGGTGATTGTGAGTAAAGATAAAAGATAAACAAGCAAACAAACACACAAACAAGAAGAACACAGATTTAACGTGGTTTCCGGCAATGTGCCGACTACTCCACGGACAAACGAGGATATTTTATTATCAACAGAAAGTTACCTCAAGTTACAATAAATACATATGGTATTTATAGCCTTGGGAATCCAAACCTAACCGACTAAACAGCCAACCCATTAAATGATTGAAATACCCCAGAAGTAACTAGAACAAACATGCAGCAGACGTGTTCTACAAGTCTGCTGAGCATCAGCAGACTTGTCTTCAATTGACTTGCCATCAGCTGGTTGATCAACCCTACCGATCTTGCCCCCAGCTGAACACCAGATTTCAGCAGATGCTTCATACATTGTTGATCAGAACATGTTTCCATACCAAACCTCAGTAGCATAAGTTTAAGTCACCATTACACATATATTTTAAAAAAACACTTCTCTGAAACTTGATTAGTCTTAGAAGCAACGAAAGTATTCCAAGGATAGATTCTCTCAGATTCTTTAAGACGTCATTCTTTCATGCCGTTAGTCTTTAATGCTTGTTTATCCTCATGGATTGTGCTTTTAGATTAAAGTCACATAGGCATCACATGGCTATCACATACATATGATTTATACAAGAAATACTTCATTCTTATTTATAAAATATTTCGGATTGGTTTGCTGCATCAAGATCAAAACGACATGGGTTAAAGGGCAACTCTACATGATTCCAGCACAAGGAAAATTACGGTACACATGCTGCAAAATATGCAACAAAACCTACACGTCTGGCGATGACGAATGTGTATTGCGTGGTATGTAATGAGTGGGCTCCAATTCAGCTAAGGTATTATTTCCTAGACAACTTCAACAACAATGGTAACTAATATGTGCATTCCTTTTTGATTGTCTTAAGGCAACCCCGTGTTCAATCTTTGCGTGTAACAAATATGTAAGTAGTACATAGATGCACTTTATAGCTTTGGCATACATGCAAGCACATGTACAACTACATTATTGTATATCTGAACCTACCAAATTTCCTTGGAACATCTTTTTCTAGCCAAACATCTGATTCCTTCATGATAACGACGGATACCATGTATCGACATTTGTCTTGGATCTTATTCTTTAAATGTCCAATTTTGAACATTTTTTACGAATTGATTCAAAGAAATTGTAGTTCATCCATAATAGTTCCTGGACATGGACTTCTCCCCATTTCTGAATCTATATGGAATGTATCTGCAACATTTTTACTAAAGCGTGGAAAAATAATATGTGTACATATAACTATTAACGACATGCTTTAAAGTAAAAGAAAGATGCTGGAGAGCAGGGCCGTTCCGGTGTATTTTTGGGCCCTAAGCCAAATTTTTTTGGAGGGCCCTTGAATGTTTTTGTATGGGATTTTTGTTCGAATTTTGTGACACATTGCTAGCAAATTGCTATAACTATTAATATTGAACACTTGTCACCTGACATTTTTAGGAGTAATACTGTGTAATCCATATGAATGAAAGTAAATAATAAGGTGCCTTAGGTAATTAGCTAAACCTAAGTCTTGAACACACAAGTAAAGAAAAAAAAGAATATCGCAGTTCACAACCAAATGTAATTATGTAATCAATAAAAAGAAAATATTAAAACAAAACTATACAATTTTTTATGAAACCAATAAAGACAAATATACAAATGAAAATATTTATGAAAAGAGTAAGTATAAAACAAAAAGATATTAAGAGTAAATATATCCAAAGCCTCAAATAGATTATGGTATAATTTATCAACAATAAAAATAAAAATAAGAAGAATGTATGTACCCTGAACAATAGAGAATCGGGGGCGTATACAAGATAAAGCAAATTGGGATGATGTTGAAATGCAGCAGGAGATATTATTATTTTATTTTAAGCAAACATAACTTTATTGGGAAGTTTTTGTTTATTTTATATTTTTTTTATAGTGTTACATTAGGCATAACGTGAAAAAGGTCAAAGAGCTCAAAATGAAATCAATGGATAAATGTTGGGCCAATAAAAAAATTATAGCCCAATAACTAATATAACACAACTCAGAAAATGTATCAATATGTATAGCACTAGACCATTTTTTTCTTGGGCCCTAATATCATATATTTGGGGGAGGCACTAGGCCTTGGCCTGGTAGGCCTCCCCAAGGACGGCTCTGATGTTGTACCATAATCCATGAACTTGAGGCCTAAGACTAAACAACTAGCTGATTTGCTTCCTCTAGCAGTTGTTTGTAAACAACATTTATGGTCATGTTTTTCTCTTTACAGTCGAAAGAAGTCGGGTTGACATAAACCTTAAGGACGGCAGCTACACGCGATAGTGCGACATACAATTGGCCGTGACAGAACACATGCTCTTTTAAGTACACGCCCGCTAATGACATAGTTTGACCTTGGGATTTATTAATGGTCATAGCGAAGCACAAACGAATTGGGAACTGGATTCGTTTATAATGGACTGGAAAGTATTCATCATTTGCGGGGTGTAAGAGTATCCTATGTATGAGGACTTTTTTCCTAGCTGTATCACCAACTGCTATTTCAGCTTCTATAACATTCTTAGACAACCGCCTACATATCAATCGTGTACCGTTGCATAGGCCTTCGGATGGATCTATGTTTTTGAGTAGTATAATGGGTGCATTAGGTTTAAGGATTAGCCTATGTTGAGGTAGACCATTTGGTGATAAGTTGTTTAATATATCTTCATAATTCCCCTGGTCATTTGGATTCTCAGTCTTGTCAAAGCCTAGGTATTTTAGATCCGGGAAATGATTTAATGAGAATGTCATTAATTTTGTTAACAAACTGGTTTTTTTGTGGTGAGGAAACTATTTATTTGTGTTAGAACTTGTTTCCTAATTTGTATTCCTGGAAGGTTGCAATGTCTGACAATATCTTCCGACATGCTATTCTCAAACTTGGTCCATAGTTTTCTAGGATCGTTTGGGCAGTAGTATACGAGTAGTGTTGAAAATAAGCGCCTCAGTTCGTAGGGCATGTGGTAAAGCGAAGCTTCAGTCATACATGTTTCTTGGTTATCGTTTTGCAACAACTCACGTTGTAAAGCTGCCTCATTGTAAGTGGGGTAATGTATGCCGTCAACGGTTTTTAGATACATGAATGACTTTGGATAGCGAACCTTGCATATAAGTAAGCGAATATAATAACGTTCTGCTTCTCTTGGTTGGACAGTGACAACCCTGCCAACTGAATTTCCTCTATTCCTTAGCTTCACAATTTTTTGTCAGGGAGCCACACAAAGTGGTCCGGGAATTCAGTGTAAGTACACTGCAAAGCTTGTGTATTTTTATCATGGCTATTCATGTAAAAGTACCCTGTTAGCATTGTTTTTCTATTGGCTGGATTTTGTGCCACATTTGCTAACCGGTGTTTTCTTTTTCTTTTTTCTGAAAAAAATTGGTTGGTTGTTCTCTAAATGGACTTGCAAATTAATAACAGCTGGTTTCATCTCATAAATGGTGAATTTATTGAAGAGTTTGAGGGAAATGAATAAAAAGAGAAAACTTTTCTATATTGTATTAGATGAAATGAGGAGTATAAATAGGTTACAAGGAAGTTCTGGGGATTGGGATATAACAGCTAGAAACTGACGCATCATTAAATGCTGTGTCATAACCAAGACAGCTGCCTAATATTAAAGTAAAATACAATAGGCAGACTAATTAATGTAACATCTCACCTATAACTTATTTAAGGAATAATATATCCATTAAATAAGTTAAGTAATACTAAAAGATTAATAAAATGATTAATAATATTTCTACACCCCCTCAAGCTAGATTGTAGTTGTTGATATAACCTAGCTTGGCACACATGCGATGGAAGGACTGAGAAGGTACAACTTTAGTAAGTATGTATGCATTCTGATTTGAGGAAGACACATGTTGGAGAGATATGACCTTGTCCTCGATTTTTTCTTTGATGAAGTGTCTATCAATATCCACATGCTTAGTTTTGTCATGATGGATAGGATTCTCTGCCATACAAAGTGCTGAGCTGTTGTCACAGTAGAGAGTGATAGGTTTTTTAAGTTGTATTCGTAGTTCAGTAAGGACTTTTTTTAGCCACAAGCCTTCACAGGCACCAATGACCAAGGCTCTGAGTTCTGCTTCTGCACTAATCTAGAGACAGTAGGTTGTTTCTTGCTTCTCTAGGTAACAAGGTTGCCCCAAATGTATGTGCAATAGCCAGTGGTGGATCTTTTGTCAGTGTGGCAGCCTGCCCAATCTGCATCAGTGTACACATCCACTGTTCTGATGTTGGATTTTCTAAAGTGTAGTCCTTGACCAGGGGTCATCTTTAGGTACCTCAAGATCCTGTAGACAGTTTCCCAATGCTCCTTAGTTGGCTGGTGCATAAACTGGCTGACAAGATTGACAACATAAGATATGTCAGGCCTGGTGTGGGAAAAGTAGAAGAGTTTCCAACTAGTCTTTGATATCTTTCTTTGTCAACTGCTTATGTGCCATGTATGAGCCTCAAACTGGGGTCAACTGGGGAAATAGCAGGCTTGCACCCTAACATCCATGTTTCCTTGAGAAGGTCAAGAATGTATTTCCTTTGGGAAACAGAGATGCCTTCACTTTTCTAGCAATCTCTATGCCCAGGAAGTACTTCAAGTTGCCTAGATCTTTTACTTCAAAAACTTTAGCCAGTAAGTCTTTGAGCTTATGAATTTCCATACCATCTTCACCTGTCAAAACGATATCATCCACATACACAATAAGGATGGATCATTTGCCATTGGTAACTTTAACAAACATAGTATGATCAGAGTTGCATTGGGTATAACCAGCATTTTTGACAATGGTAGTGAGCCTATCAAACCAAGCCCTAAGAGACTGTTTTAAGCCATAAAGGGATTTCTTTAATTTATAGACTTTGCCTTTGTTCTGGGAATTCTCAAATCCATGTGGGATAGTCATAAACACCTCCTCTTCGATGTCACCATTGAGGAAAGCATTCTTGATATCTAACTGAAATAAAGGCCAATCAAGAAGTACAACAAAGGTTAAAAGGATTCTCACAAAATTCAATTTAGCTACAGGGGCAAAAGTCTCCTTGTAATCTAAGCCATAAGTCTGTGTAAAACCTCTAGCAACAATTCTGGCTTTGTACTTATTTAAGCTTCCATCAGCATTGTATTTGATGTTAAACAACCATTTACAGCTAACAGGTTTCTTACCAAGTGGATGGGTGGTTATGTCCCAAGTATGATTATTTATTAGGGCAGGCATTTCAGTCTGTATAGCACCCTTCCAGTTAGGGTCATTAAGAGCTTCAAGAACATTCTTAGGGATAAAAGTTGAGTCCAATGTTTGGTAAACAGACAAAATGGGAGAAAGTTTAGCATAAGATAAAAAATTGTAAATAGGGTGTTGAGTGCATTGTGTTTTACCTTTTCTGAGAGCAATAGGTCTATCATCAACCTTAGGAGGAGAGATAATACCTGATTCTTGAGGTATGCTAGTGGTAAAATCATCAGTACTAGGAGGAAGGGCACTTGTACCTAGAGGAGCAGTATGAATGGCTTTAAACTTCTTCCTTTGATATACCTTTTGAACTGGAAGTTTATCAATTTGTTGAGGTTGTGAAGATTGCTCTTCAGATGCTTCATGATCATCCCACACAGAGGTTAGTGTAGGGGGAATAACAGTGACATGAATATCAAATATGTCCCATTCTTCAGCACTTTCAGAGAACGTGTTTTTTTGTTCATTGTAAAACGGTGTATCTTCAAAGAACCTGTCATCCATAGTGTTATAGAACCTTTTAGTGCTAGGAGAGTAACACTTATACCCTTTTTGATTAGCAGAGTATCCCATATATATGCATTTTTGAGCTTTAGGGTCAAGTTTACTTCTATGGTGAGCATGGATATACACAAAAGTAGTACAACCAAACATTTTCAAAGGAATATCAGTGGTGAACCAGAATGGACTGCCATAAGAGTTTGCATAGGGGTTTTGAAGTCTAAGACCCTGCTAGGAAGCCAATTTATAAAGTAAGTGGCCGTTAAAATGGCCTCACCCTATAGATTTTTAGGTACATTCATGGAAAACATTAAGGACCTAGGCATTTCAAGTAGGTGTCTGTTTTTTCTCTCAGCAATGCCATTTTCCTGAGGGGTTTCAACACAACTACTGATATGGACTATGCCTTTATCCTTTAAGAATGTACATAAATTAGACTTAATGTATTCCTTAGCATTATCAGTTTTTAAAATCTTAATTTTAGTATCAAATTGAGTAGCAATCATATTATAGAAATTTCGGAAGACAGAACCTTCAGACTTATCTTTCATTAAAAACAGCCAAGTGACCCTAGAGTGATCATCAATGAAGGTCACACCATCTACCGCTACCACGATCCAACCACCTGAAGGAACCCATACATCACTATGGATAAGAGAGAAAGGATGAAATTCCATATAGGAAGCTTAGCATACACAAATTTAGTAATTTTGGCAAACGACAAATTTCACATTGCAGGGGAAGAAACATTACACCTTTAAGTTTTTTTCCTGAAATAATGTTTTCAAATAAGCAAAACTAGGGTGGCCTAATCTATAATGCCACACCATTACATCTTTTAAATTAAGACTGCTAACACTTGAAGCAAATTGTAACTTGATCTTTCCAGAATCTTCATACTCATTCAGAATAAAGAGCCCTGAACATGCGTTAGCTTTGCCAGTTATCTTCTTATCAGGATCGGAATGCTAAAAATGCCGTAAGTCCGACAGTGGAACATTCTACAATTCAAGTCAACTAATACATGATTTTTACAAGAAATAG
Organism: Gentiana macrophylla; assembly: GCA_026214975.1. Taxonomy (NCBI): domain Eukaryota; kingdom Viridiplantae; phylum Streptophyta; class Magnoliopsida; order Gentianales; family Gentianaceae; genus Gentiana; species Gentiana macrophylla. The sequence goes on along the minus strand of CM047808.1, from coordinate 92,498,784 downwards.
TTCATTCTTAATTACAATTCAAGTCAACTTGTTGTTTCCAGATCAAAACGACGTGGGTTAAAGGGAAACTTAATATGATTCCGGCACAAGGAAAGTTATGGTACACATGTTGTGAATTCTGCAACAAAACCTATACGTCTGTCGATGACTGAAATGTGTACTGCATGGCATGTAAGGAGTGGGCTCCAATTCAGTTAGTATTATTCCCTCCTCCCCAGTTTCTACATATCCTCTTATATAAAAAAACATTCTAAATCGTGTTCTTTAAGTGTTTACAATAAACTGTCTTATTAATGGAGGACCCACATTGGAGTGCAATTGGGAGATGAGACAAGAACCATGGATATAACATTATTCACACCGGATGTCGAGAGGCTTATCCCTTTTATGGCTGCAGAAATAAAAGCAGTTGACGAGAATGTACAGTTATTTATATTCAAATTCTTGCTATGCGTCCCTTATAAATATGAACACCTAATCATTTATATATTACTCCTTTGGAAAACAGCAACACCCGTTCCACGATGAAATTGAAGAGATCTTAGGCAACAAAGAGGTGTATTTCTTCGTGAAGTATTTCGACAGAGAGGTGAAAGGAAATATGGTCCATTGCTATCCGGCTTTGAGGGTATACATAGAGAATGAAATGGCGCAGGCTGCAACACCTATTCAGCCACTCCTTTTTTCCGATGATTTTTTATCCGTCTTTTGTCTTCAAAAACAACACAAGATATGTCTCCTGATCGTTAAAAATTCGCCCTGAACAGAAATAATGCAACTTGATAACGTCATATTGGACTCACACTCGGAAGAAATCCTATTTGCTACGAGTCGTGTTGCTTCTTAAGTGTTGATTTTCTTCTTGCAATGGTGTTGCCAATGACAATGCTGTTGATTTGATCTTTCTTACGGACATTTTTTTATGAAACGTCGTATTCGATTTCGAAACTGTAACGCCCCGTTTCCGGACACCGAGTCCTTTTCTGGAAAAGGAAAGTTTGGCACGTATAAAATAAAATAAATTCACTTTATACATAAGCCTCTACTATGTCGTATCAAAATAAAGCAAACGGAAGCAAAAGACTCGGGTATAAAATTTCTCAAAACATTCAAGAAAAGATATAATAAACTAAAGGTGGAAATGTAACCTTTATTACATTCAAGAGAAGGCACGAAATCCCAAAAGAAAAGTAAAAGTACTACAAGTCTCGAAAGACCAAAAGCCAACCTCAAAAGAACCAAAAGAATTTATAGTCAAACAAATAAATAATTAAAAAAACAATAAAAATGTAAATCTCCAATGAGGCGTCGTCAAACGTCGTCATCGAAATCCTCCTCGAAAACTTGATCAACTTGTTCATCTTCTCACCCCCAAACACACAAAAAACATACATTTGAGGTAAGTACAACGTACTTAATAAATGAGAGAAGCTATGATAACAATTAAGATTTATAAACAAAAGATACTTAAGAGTTTAGTTATATTTATGTGATCGACTCAATCTGGGGTTCATTTCATGTCCATCAACATGTTATGACTAAACGTTTCTAACTTAACTTATCTATGTTATATCCGCACTCAAGGGAACTGCGCATATCCGACTGGGGATTTTCTTGGCAACATATTGGTGGATCACACCAATATCCACGGAAGCCTATTCTGGTAGACTCCGATAGTGCGCGACGCTTTGGTGAAGTCCCTCCGTACCTAGGGTCTTGTGAACCTACGAAGTTATCCACCTTCAGGAAAGCACACACATCACGATATTGTCTGGTGCCTATCCAAGAGTGACATGATGTTTAATCTTTTACTAGTCAAGTACGTGGTTATTAAATTGTTAACTAGCCACCTAAGTGTTTTCAAATAATCTTCCTCACACATACTACTCTCCCCCTAGACCACTAGACACGGATAAGGCCTAGTAATTACACAGACATCGATGAATACTAACTCATCAAAGCACAAGGCCCTCATGCTCTTCCGACGGATCCGAACTTCAACTCCCATTAAGAGTACATTCGGTGCCGAAACTAAACGAATCAAAAGCTCAGTCCAAGCTTGTTCATGTTTATACAATGTTATTAGATCATAAATCAAGGTTTAAAACTCAACACATAGCTTAAACATAATTTTACCCAAAACTGGGTCCAATGCGTGCGCATTGGTTGGAATGCGTGCGCATTCACTGACCAGAGACTTACTGGAAGTATCTGTCCAGCCAATGCGTGCGCATTGCCTACGATGCGTGCGCATTGCACGAGCAGTGAGCATCCTGAACAACCTGAAGCAACAATGCGTACGCATTCTGAAGAATGCGTGCGCATTGCACCTGAAAGCAAAAGACTTCTACAACATGAACCATGAATGCGTGCGCATTCGACCTGCTGAAACCAAAACTAGCACATCCTGTAACAGGGATGCGTGCTCATTCCATTGAACGCGTGCGCATCCTGCCTGAACCCTAAACTCGATTTTCAGCCACTTAACGATTTCTAATCCATTTTCAACACAATTAACAGCGTATTAAACTCAGTAAAACACAGGAAATCATATCTTTACCAAACCATAGCGTCTGTGATCCTTAATCAACGAAAGGACACGATTTAATAGCATCTAAACATATTAGAACATTGATCTAAACCCCTTAAACCATATTCAAAATCACAAGAAGAGTCTCTTACGTGTTTGCAAGCAAATCCAATTTCCAAGATCTCGAAAATCTGCAGCACTTCCAACAGTCTTGTATCCAAACTATATCCTCTTCACGACGATTCCAAAACTCTAGTCTGATCTAAAAACGGTTTAGCTTCACTTTAGAATTTCTGAAAACTCTCCTAACATTTTCTCTTCTCCTCAATGGCGCGGAGGATGAATGTATAAACTGATCCTGAATAGTTTTAGGTTATGGGAATAATCTGATTATATTTTCCTTAAATATAATTTCCCAATTATCCCTTTTTCCTTAATTACCCTTAATTACCATAAAATTCGGAATTTTCCTTAATTAAACATAGGGGTGAACAAAATAACCGGAAACCAAACCAACCGGTTGAACCAAATCGGTCCAAACCGAAAAAGCGTAAACCATGATTTTTTAGTTGGTTTTTTTTATTGTAAAAAGCCAAACTGTGAAAAAACAATTTCGTTTTGGTTTTTTAAAATAAGAACTGGACCAAACAGATATGTGTGTGTATGTATATATATATATATATATATATATATATATATATATATATATAATTTTATTTTTTTTTTTTTTTTTTTTAAACGCACATGTATATATATATATATATATATATATATATATATGTATGAGTGCGTGTGTGTTTTAATATTTACATGTGCGTTTAAACACACATATATATATATATATATATATATATATATATATATGTGTGTGTGTGTGTGTGTGTGTGTGTGTGTGTGTGTGTGTGTATGTATATCACTATTGATTATGGGGCCCTTTAATCAAAGTCGGTTCTCACAATGCACCCACAAAAAGTCGGATCTACTATAGTGCACAGATAGAGTGGTGCACAAGTAGATTATGTGTGGTGCAAATAAAATCTCCCTTAATTATCACTACGTTTAACTAAGTTATATCTCAGATGATTTTTTTTAATACTTCCATCAACTACCTCACATACATAGGTTTTGGCCCCAGCTAAATAGGATCTATGACAAGATGAAACAAAAATAGTTTAAATGACCTTATATGATAAGCCTAATTAGAATATATGACAATATCATGTTGTGTGTATGTATATACACACGTACACACACATATATATACACACACACACACACACACACACACACACACACACATATATATATATATATATATATATATATATATATATATATATATATATATATATATATATATATATATATATATATGAAAGAATAGGTAAGACAAAGAAAACCGGAAAAACTGAACTAAGCCGATCCAAATCGAACCGAATACAATGGTTTTACGTAGTTATGGTTCGGTTATGGTTTGTGAATTTGAAAACCGTAAAAAATGGTTTGGTTTAAAAGTGGTAAAAAAAACCGGAAAACCGGACCATGTGCACCCAATTAAACAAATATACAATTTCGAAAAGAAAAAAAAAGTATATATATATATATATATATATATACTTAACTCCAATAAAAGAAAAGAAATAATAATATTTCGTTTTCGCAAAATGACACGTCTGCCCTTTTCCGAAAATCGGAATATTACATTCCTCCCCCTTTATGCAGAGTTTCATCCTCGAAACTAGAACATACCTGGTAAAACTACAAACTCTTGGAATTCACTGATCATGTCATCCTCCACTTCCCAAGTGGCTTCATCCGGTGAATGATTGCTCCATTGCACCAGAACCAAAGGGATCAACCGTCTCTTGATCATCTTTTCTTTCCTGTCCAAAACCTTGATCAGTTTCTCATCATAAGCAAGGTTGTCTTGAAGAACTTCCGGATCAACCGTAGTTTCAACCTCATTCTTCGTCAGACACTTCTTTAACTTCCACACGTGAAATACACTATGGACTCTTGACATCAATTCCGGTAACTTAAGCTTGTAAGCCAACGGTCCAACTCTCTCCAGAATTTCAAATGGTCCAACATACCTTGGAATTAGCTTTCCTTTTTGTCCAAAACGTTTCACTCCCTTCATCGGTGAGGCTCGCAGATAAACACTCTTTCACCGACTTTGAATTCAAGAGGTCTTCTACTGATATCTACCCAACTTTTCTCTCTATTTGTGCTGCCTTCAGATTCTTCTTAACCAACTGAACTCTTTCCTTAGCTTGTTCAACCAACTCTGGTCCGGTGACTTGTCTCTCCCCGACTTCATCCCAAAACAACGACGTTCTACATTTTCTCTGTAGGATGTAATATCACTGGATGGATCAAGATCCACCCGATTACGCAGCGGAATAAATATCAGATCTAGATCTAAACGAACAAAATACATAAATAATAAATCTAAACTACGAGGGGGTTTAGATACCAACCTTTTTATGGTGCAAAACGTCAAGGACAAAGTCAATCCAAACCGAGCTAGTTGAGAGCCTAGTTGAGAAGCCAAAGTCTTCCAACGAGTGTCTCCAAGCACCACCAGGTGGATGGTGTTTCAAGCCGCCGGACCTCATCGATATGCTTCCTTAAAAAACCCGAAGTTTTCTAAACTCGAACCCAAAGAAAAATGGCCGAAAATTCAAAGCTATTTTTCACCCAATATTTCGTGTGTTGCATTGTGATTTTAGGCTTATGAGTACTCTCTTTATATAGGAGAGAAATCCTAGTCTCCAAGGCATTATTTAATTAATACAAAGTCAATTAAAATAATCATTTTCCTTAAAAAGATAAATCTAGAATATTCCTAAATTAATAAGGATATATAAAAGATTTTCTTTTCCTTAAATAATTTAATCACATGTCTTATTATTTATCAAAAAAACTAATTTCCCAACAAATAATTAAACCAAATATGCGGCCAAACCCTAGGTCAAAAGGGCTTCACCCATTTTTCATCATTTTGGGTCGAGTCCACGAAAAATTTCTTTTCCGTGTATTTAATTATCTAGTCCAACCAAACAATTAATCCACATATCAATTAAATAGTCCAATCCAACTATTTAATTATAATTGAGGTGAAACGACGAGAAAACATATGCTATGTTCGGAGCCACGTCGGGGACCATGGACCCATATTCAGTAGCTACAATAAATTAAACAAAATTATCCGTCAGACCGAACAATTATATTCAATCTATTAATTCCGGGATTACACCACCATAAACCCGAAACTGAACTCTGCCGAATATAGATATAAACTTACACTCAACTATGAGTCATAAGGTGTCCACTGATATAATCATTACATACGGATATAATCTTACATAAGGTGTCCACTGATATAATCATTACATAAGGTGTCCACTGATATAATCATTACACAAACTTAGCTTTTTCCACTTTCATAGAGGACCACCAAAAATTTTCCTTCAGGTCTCTGTGCCATAAACTGTCGATCCTCAATCTGATCAAAACCTCGGATTCTAAGCCCATCTAACCTTTCTGCAACATCTTCAACACTCGAAACTGCAAACAGTGGTTTTCTGCTCAAGGTATCTGCTACTACATTCGCTTTACCCGGATGGTACTGAATATCCAAGTCGTAATTGTGGAAATATTACATATCTAATATGATGTAATATTTAGTTATTTTCGTGTATACATTATTTGTACACATTATTTGTAAAAGGATATATTAATTGTGGTACATATAAACAATTAATATGTCAAACTCTAGTCTAGTTTACTTTATGTCATAGACATAACTTTTACTTTTACATGCATGTGCTTGCCGCCCATATCTAGTGGCCGCCCAAGCTAGCCTAGCATCTCACCTCAATTGTAACTATTTATACTTCTTCCATTTGATGAATAAACTAAGTTGTAGTTTACTCAAGTATTATTTACTTTCTCAAACTCTCTTCATGGTATCAGAGACTTAAACTCTTGAATCCACTGCAAAATCTCATCACCTCATTGTACAAGAATGTCTTCATTATCTGAAGCTTCCTCACCTCGATTGAGTCCCACCGCCTCGTGATGGGGTCACTAAAACCACTCTATACAAATCACAGACTTGATGGCAACAACTACCTGTTGTGGTCAAGATCTATGAAAATGTATATCTCGTGCCGCGAGCAAGATGGGATACTTGTCCGGCTCCAAACTCCCCTCACTTGAAATCCGACCCCAAGTTTGAAGCATGGGATACGAAAATAACCAAGTCATGACCATCCTCACGAGGTCAATGACAAAAGAGATCGATGAGAACTTCATGATGTATGATCATCGCAAAGGAAATCTAGGACAATGCCAGAGACCTTTACTCCAAAAAGGACAATACATCTGAGGTCTATGATCTTGAAGCTTAAATTCAAAACTGCAGACAAGGAGACATGTCTGTAACTCAATACTTCAACCAACTATCTAGGGCATGGCAACACCTAGATATGTTGGAAACTCACCCCTGGAATGATGTTAGGGATGCTGCCCTCTATAAGGACATTATTGAGAAAAAGAGAGTCTTCAAGTTTCTTACTGGACTGAATTCTACTCTTGATGATGTTAGAGGAAGAATCCTTGCCACAAAACCTCTCCCCAATCTCAAATCTGTGTTTGCTGAGGTCAAACATGAGGAAAGCAGGAGGAAAGTGATCTTTCTTTGAACTCCCCTGGCCGATAACCTCGCCGAGAGTGCTACCTGGCCGACCGTCAGAAGCTCGCCGAGGTTCCCGAGACATCTAGGAAGCCTCTTGATAGAATGGAAAGTTGTTCTCGTGAGCACCGCAAACGAACAAATCACACCAAGGACACTTCTTTGGAAGCTACATGGCAAGCCTAACTCCTCCAAGCCTACCAGGGAAAGTCGAGGCGGGCATGTCAATGAAGAGGAGAATGATAACAAGTTGAATGCTCAGCTTCTTTGCATTCAAAGCTTTCCTCACTCAACACAAAGAAGGTAGTCCTCTACTGACATAGCTACTCGAGGCTAGTGCGGTAAATTCTACTCTTCTATTAGTAATGAAACATGGATTGTTGATTACAGGGCCTCCTCCCATATGACTGGCAATAAAAACCTCATAAATCACCTTATGACATGTCATCAAATTCACAAAGTTAAGACTAGCGATGGATCTATCTCGTGTGCAAAGGTTTTGGAACCATTAAACTCACTAATAAGATATGCCTAAAGGATGTCCTATTTGTTCCAAACTTAGACCGCAATCTCATATCTCACATGGTAGACTAGCAAAAGATTTGAATTGGACTGTTGTTTTTAATAAAAATCAGTGCACTTTCCAGGACCCTTCTTCACTGGAAGTGATTGGGAGGGCTAAACCCTACTCAGGATTGTATGTGGTCAACCTCGCCAAGACAGAAGATCAAGACCGAATCGCCTCAAGATGCTGCACTCAATCCTTAGACAATATCATGTTATGGCATTATAGACTAGGACATCCAAGTTTTGGTTATTTAAAGTCTGTAATTCCTGAATTATTTAAAGGATGTAATATCAGTGACCTCCAATGTGATATTTGTCAATTTGCCAAACTTACCAAATCTGTGTATACCAAACTACCTTATTTACCTTCCACACCGTTCACTTTAATTCATAGTGATGTATGGGGACCTTCAAGAGTAAAAAGTATAACAGGAAAAAGGTGGTTTGTCACCTTCATTGATGATCACACCAGAAGCACATGGTTGTTTTTAATGAAGGATAAATCTGAAGTTGGAACAATTTTTCAGGAATTTTACAACATGATCTCTACTCAATTTGACACTAAGATCAAGATCTTAAAGACTGACAATGCACTTGAATACTATGAGTCTAACCTAAGTAATTTCTTGATGAATAAGGGGATTGTCCATACCAGTAGTTGTGTGGAAACACCTCAGCAAAATGGGGTTGCTGAGCGAAAGAACAGGCACCTGCTGGAGATGGCTAGATCAATTATGTTTACCACACATGTTCCAAAGTATATGTGGGGTGAAGCTATATTAACTGCCACATACTTAATCAACAGACTTCCCAGCAGAGTGCTAAGCTTCAAAACTCCTATCCAAACCCTTCTGACCACACACTCCTGCCATCATCTTATTTCCCAATTACCTCCAAAAATCTTTGGTTGTACTGTGTTTGTTTATATCCATGCCCAACACAGAAGCAAACTTGATCCCAAAGCTCACAAGTGCATTTTCCTAGGATATGCAAAGGACATGAAAGGTTACAAGTGTTATTCTCCTTCTGAAAAGAGATTTTACAATTCTATGGATGTAAAATTCTTTGAAAGGACTCCCTACTATAGCAAGTCTACTAAGGCAGTCACTGATGGAAACCTGATTGAAATTGACCTAAATCCGTTCCCACAGAGACTCCTAATCCTCAAGAACTCATGATTCTCAAAGAGATCGAACCATGAAGACCCTCTCTCGACCTCACACCTCTTCGAACCAGAGCCTACTAACCCAGAGCCTACTGAATCAGAGCCTACTGAACCAGAGCCAACTGATATTCATCAACCTACTGACTCTCGGCAGCCTGCTGACATTGATGATAGACCTATTGCTATCAGGGAGGGAAAAAGATCTTGCACTACTGATCATTCTATTCATAATTATCTATCTTATGATCAGTTATCTCCTGCTTTTGCTATGTTTACACAGGACTTGGATTCTCACTCTATTCCTAAGAACATACATGAAGCTCTCCAACATGATAAGTGGAAGGCAGCTGTCAAAACTGAAATGACTACTCTCCTTGACAACCATACTTGGGATCTCACCACTCTCCCACTTGGAAAGAAGACAGTCAGCTGCAAATGGCTGTTCACTATCAAGTACAATGCTGATGGTACTATTGATAAATACAAAGCTAGACTGGTTGCAAGGGGATTCACTCAAACTTATGGTCTTGACTACAAAGAGACCTTTGCACCTGTGGCAAAGCTGAACACTGTCAGGGTACTGATCTCACTTGCTGTCCAACTTGACTGGCCTCTCCACCAATTGGACATCAAGAATGCTTTCCTAAATGGTGACCTTACTGAGGAAGTCTATTTGAATGTGCCTCCTGGTTTTGCCAACACTCACACTCAAGGGAAAGTTTGCAAATTGAGGAAATCTCTATATGGCCTAAAGCAGTCCCCTAGAGACTGGTTTGGCTAACTTACTACTGTGGTTAAGACTGCTGGATATCATCAATGCAACTCAGACCACACCATGTTTATCAAGACTACCAGCCAGAAAAGATCTATCCTTATTGTGTATGTGGATGATATCATCCTTCTTCGGTGATGACCTCTTTGAGATCCAACAATTAAAGACCTGCCGCCAAAGTATTTCAAGTTAAAGATTTGGGTTACCTCAAGTACTTTCTTGGTATGGAAATAGCTAGAACAACCAGGGGTATATCTCGTCTCACAAAGGAAGTATGTCTTTGGACTCTTTGAAGGAAATCGGCATCTTTGGGATGCAAACTCGTCAGTATCCCCAGTGAGACCCCGTAATACCTCGCCGCATGGTAACATTGTCATCAAAAAGGATCAATATCAAAGACTTGTAGGAAACTCATTTATCTCGTCCCATACAAGACTGATATTGCATATGGAGTCGATCAGTTTAGCCGAGTTCATGCATTGCCCTCTTGAACAACATTGGGATCTTTGTGAACAGATCTTGAGGTACTGAAATCCACTCCTGGCCAAGGCTTACATTTCACTAAGTCTGCCGAGAGATCTATCAAGGTTTACACCGATGTTGATTGGGCCGGGCATCACACGATGTAAGGTCTACTACAAAGCACTGTTTTATGTATGGGAAATCTTGTCACCTGGAGGAGCAAGAAACAACCTACGATCTCTAGAAGCGATCTTGAAGCCGAACTCAGGCACTAGTTTTGGGTATTTATGAAGCTCTATGGATAAAAAGGGTCCCGATCGAACTTCAAGCAGCTTATTCAAAGAACCTATCACACTCTGCTTGTGACAATAATTCACCTTATGCATGGCGGAGGATCCACCCATCATGATAAAACCAAACATGTGGACATTGTGATGACACTTCCCGAAGGAGAAGATTGATGCCAAGATTATTCAACTCCAAAGATGTTCCTCAAAGAGACTGCACGAATCGATATTCTCACCAAGGCCATTCCACCACTTATGTTCAAAGAGATTTGAGTAGCAAACTTGGTCTGTATAAACATATACAACCCATTTGAGGGGGGTGTGGAAGTATTACATATCTAATATTATGTAATATTTAGTTATTTTCGTGTATACATTATTTGTACACATTATTTGTAAAAAGATATATTAATTGTGGTACATATAAACAATTAATATGTCAAACTCTAGTCTAGTTTACTTTATGTCATAGACATAACTTTTACTTTTACATGCATGTGCTTGCCGCCCATATCTAGTGGCCGCCCAAGCTAGCCTAGCATCTCACCTCAATTGTAACTATTTATACTTCGTCCATTTGATGAATAAATTAAGTTGTAGTTTACTCAAGTATTATTTACTTTCTCAAACTCTCTTCAGTAATCCTTTACAAACTCTGACCATCTTCTTTGTCTCATATTCAGATTCTCTTGAGTGAAGAAATACTTTAGGCTTTTGTGGTCTGTGAAGATCCTAGCCTTAACTCCTTACAAGAAGTGCCTCCAAGTCTTTAAGGCAAACACTACTACTGCTAACTCTAAGTCATGTGTCGGGTAGTTCTTCTCATGCACCTTCAACTGCCTTGATGCATAAGCAATCACTTTCCCTCCTTGCATCAACACACAACCTAAGCCATGTCCTGATGCATCCGTGTAGACGTTGTAGTTATCAAAGATCTCCGGAACTGCCAACACTGGGGCTGTAGTCATCTTATCCTTCAAGGTATGAAAAGCTGATTCACACTCGCTAGTCCATTAGAACTTCACATTCTTCTGTGTAAGCTTAGTGAGCGGTGTAGCTATTCTCAAAAAGTCTTGCATGAACTTCATATAGTTACCAGCCAAACCGAGAAAACTTCTCACCTCTGAAACTGTAGTCGGTCTATGCCACTTATCCATTGCTTCAATCTTTGCCGAATCAACTTTAATGCCATCTCCAGAATTGACATGACCTAAGAAACTGACTTGATCCAACCAAAAGTCACACTTTGAGAACTTAGCATACAACTGGTTCTTCTTCAAAGTATCCAACACTATCCTTAAGTGTTCTTCGTGCTCTTTCTCATCCTTTGAGTAAACTAGGATGTTGTCTATGACTACTATCACAAACTTATCCAGGTAAGGCATAAAAACTCGCTACATTAAATCCATAAATGCAGATGGAGTATTAGTGAGTCCAAAGGGCATAACTAGGAACTCATAATGTCCATATCTCGTACTAAAGGCCGTCTTCGGTATATCTGCTACCTTGATCTTCAACTGGTGATAACCGGATCTAAGGTCAATCCTAGAAAACACTCTCTTGCCTTGCAACTGATTAAACAAATCATCAATCCTTGGTAAAGGATACTTATTCTTGTTGGTGAGATTTTTCAAGGCTCTGTAGTCGATACACATCCTCATACTACCATCTTTCTTCTTAACAAACAGAGCAGGGGCTCCCCAAGGCGAAGTACTAGGCTGAATTAGGTTTCTCTCCAGAAAATCCTTAAGTTGAGCTTTCAACTCCTTCAATTCAGCTGGTGCCATTCTATAGGGAGCCTTAGCAACTGGTGCCACTCCGGGTACCAACTTGATCTCAAACTCTATCTCCCTATCCGGCATGTTTCCCGGTAACTCTTCCGGAAACACTTCAGGGAACTCCTTTACTATAGGGGTCTCTTCTAACTTAGGTTTCACTTGTTTCACATCCACTGCGTATAACAAGTAGCCTTCACAACCTTTCTGACAAGCCCTTATAGGCTTAAGCGTTGAAATTATAGGGTGTCGCTTCTTACTCGGCTTGTAAACATTACCTTGATAGGTCTTATATGATTTTCCGGGTACTTTAAATCCCACTTTCTTTTCCCTACAATCCAAGTGAACATAATTCTCGGATAACCAATCTATTCCAAGGATTACATCGAAATCTGAAAAGTCCAAAACCGTGAAGTCACTTTTTCATCGATAAGATCCAACTCGAACTTCCACTTGAGGTATCGTCCTAGTTATCTTAGTTACCTTTCCTAATGGCGTGGTTATCTCCAAGGTGTTTCTTAAGGGTTCCGATGGTTGATTCAACTTTTTAGCTATCTTAGGTGACACAAACGTGTCAGACGCTCCCGAATCAAACAGAGCTGTGACTGCTAGGTTATCTAACATTATTGTACCTAAGATGCATATTCATTCATTTAAATAAATTTACAGCATGAATAAACGTGCTATAAAAATACTTTAATAAATTAAAACAACGATACGGCACCTGAGATAACATCATTATCTGGTTCAAAGATACCCAAAGATCAACAAAGAAAAACTCGAATCGTTGACGCGAATCTCCTTTCCGTTTCCCTGGCTCGATCCCCCCTTGTTTCCTCTAGTTGGACATGCTCTTGAAAAGTGCCCTGGCTCTCTATAAAGGTAGCAACCGCTCATGTGTTGTCGGCACTCACTTGAATGGTTCCTGTTGCACTTAGGGCAAAACGGTGAGTTGTTTGAGGTTTTAGCTACTGTAGGAGCTGTCGTCTTCTTAACATTCTGTTGCGGGGTTCCTCGACCGTGGCCCTGACTAGCCCCAAAATTTCTCTTGACGCTGATAACAACGGTGGCCTTCTTCCTGAAGGTCTCGACTTCCAAAGCTTTATTCATAAGTTCAGCCATATTCTTTACCGTGAAACCTAGCATACCTGACTATATCTCATGCGATAACCCTTCTTTGTATAGCGATATCTTCCTCTCTTCAACCTTCATAAGCTCAGGATAAAACCTTCCCAACTTATTAAACTTGTTGGTATACTTAGATACCGTCAACTGAGTACCCTGCTTAAGTTTTAAAAACTGACTCGCCTAGTCAGCTTGCACTGTCTCCGGGAAGTACTCATTGTAAAACATAACCTTAAAACATTCCCAATCTGTTACTTTACCATTACTGCTTTCTATAGCATTAATCCATGCCTAGGAGAAAACTGACTAGGAGAAAACTTACTACCAACTGCGCCATCTCAGACTCGGGAACATGTATATTCCTACAAGCCTTATCAAAACTCCTTAACCATTCTTATGCCCTTGAATGCTCCACATTCCCAAAGAAGTCTTGAACCCGGTTCCTTTTCAGCCTCGTATATCAATCCACTGGGGGTGCTTGCTCTAAAACTGGTCTAACTGGTGGTGCTGGTTAGTATCCAAAAAGGTCATGTTGTTGAAACTGTTGTTGTTGTTGAAGGTAAGGTGGCGGTTGAGGTCGTAGAGGTGGGATCACTTGAGGTTCCGTCTGATAAGGATAATATCCCTGGTGATGTTGTTGGTGGAAACCATAGGGTGGATATCCTATGCCTTGCTGATGGTCAAAGTGCAGTGAAGGGGGTATGGTAGGTCAAGGAGTGTGACCTACAGGAGGTGGATAAAAGGTCTGATACTGTTGGTGATGGAACACTGGTGGTGAGGGTGGCTCACTGGTGGCGGGTAAACACTGGTTGGTGGAGGGTAGACATTGGTTGCTGAAGGAACGTAAACCGGTGGAATATCTCCTACTACCGTGACACGGATGGGGGCTTCTCCAGGTTCACCATAGATGAATTTATACCTTGGTTGGGGCCGTGGGGTAGAATTCTGATGTGGTCGTGGGGACAGGCTCTGCTGAGATTGTGGTGTGGGGGTCTCCATATGAGGGGGATGGAGTGGCTCGGGTGAGGTGAAGGATTCTGCATTGGATATCAACAACTTAGGGAGATGTATCTACTCCTCGAAATTACTAATAACCCAATGTATCACGAAAAAGTCATAACCGTCATCAACAAGGTCGGATCGGTGTGATAATGTAGAACAAAACTTATCATCTAGAGATACAGGAATAGTCGGAAAAGTGTGAAATTTAAAACTTCCGGTAGAAAGATAAGTTGTACTTTGATTGAACCAAAAACCTTTAAAATCTAGCTAGGGGCAGAGCTACACTTCCCCCAACTAGGATCATGAAAATCAAAATGATAAAAAATAATCAATAAAACATAGCAATATTTCAAATTCCGCAACACAAGGGTATTGTGTAAACAAAATGGAGGTTGAGAGTATGATGGGTTTAGAAAAAGATATATATATGGATGGGAAGAAAAGATAAAGGGTGGGTAAGAAATTGTGTTTTTGGGATTGAGAATTGTTTAAAGGAATGGGATTGGGTGGGAGAGTGAAACGGATGGAAAGAAAGAGATGCGATGAAAGAATGGTTAGAAATGTGAACTTGTTAAAGGCGATTGGTGAGAGAATCGAAAAGGTTGTAGGGTGAAAAGGTATAAATGATAGGATAAAGGTAGTTGCGTAATGAATTACGCACCACTTTGAATTTTCACTTGGATCACCATTCTAAAAGATTTTGGAAGTTGACCAAAATTGTTCTTGTTCGCACCAATCATTCTCTCATTACATTTTCAAGAATTCTCAAGCTCTCTTAATGCTTCCATCTTAAGGTGGATTGCTAAATTTCTTTTCTTTAGCAATTTCTCGACTCTCCTACGGAACTCTATTTCACGTGGCCTATATTGAGTAAAAAGTTTTGCACATCCTTAGCCCAATGGCCATCGGAACACGAAAAATAAAAACCTCAACATATTTCACGTTACTCTTATTGGACTCAAAGAAAGAAAAACCTAAAATCCTAAAAAGAAATCCTAAGGGTTTTAAAGAAGTAGTTCGAGTTTTAAGTCCTCACTTCGACTTTCCAAAAAGTATCCTTGTCGCTTATCATTCTTGGATCGCTGCACTTTGACTCTCCGAGCACTATAAGAGGTGGGCTTGTTGCTTTTATGGATTAATACCCTTCCTTGGTTGTGAGACCTAGGAAACAACATTTATCCATACCATTTATCCAAAGCTCTTACCTCGGCTCTCGTTTTAGGAATTAGTGAATTCCAAGAAACTCGGTTAAAATTACGGTTACTAATTACGGTTTTGGCCTTGACAATAAGAAATGATGAATCAAAGTACTCGAATAAGGTCGGTTATGTAGGCAAGCCTCGCGCCGTCTTATTCGTTGAGAACGATGTGACGATTCAGGCCAATTCGTCAAGATAAGCCCCATTTAGCTTGAAGGCTTATCGGCTATGCTAAGTCTTGTTGAATTGTCAGTAACGTACATCACACGTGGAGGGGAGTCGATTGAGCCGAGGCTCGGTTAAACTCGCCCAGCCATGGTTAGACCATTTCCGAACCCATGTACTAAGAGTCTCCGATTTCTAAATTGTCACCCAAAGCGTAATCTCGTTTCTGTTTAAGGTGGGTTCACCGAGAAGCCATCACCATAAAACTCAACGAAAGTAGAAGATTGTGTTCTCTCAAAACTCAACGTCTTCTTTAGATTTTGAATGCTTAAACTACACAATTTGTTGCTCCCATGACCAGTAGAAGCAATCTCATGCATAGGAAAATGAGATTTTAACAGAACTATGAGAAACTCTTTATTCACTGCTTCTTTCAACGACTACATGTTTCCTTACACCTCTAGATGAGATGTATTTGGGGCGAACCTTCCACACTAATAGAAATAATCTTACAAACCACTCCGGGCCAAGATTCATACTAAGGTTTATGTATAGGCTAACTTATGCTCAAAAAACCGTAAGATAGTAAAACATAAGCAAAAAGGTAGTACCTTGCCTTCAACACTTTGTACCACGAAGAATTTAAGCCTTTAAAATTTTTTCGAGCCATCTTGGTGCTTTAAAGGTATTGCTTCCATCGCTTTTCCCATCTTAGATTCGTAGCTCCACATGTTTGCTTGGGTTATTTTCTCATACCAAAAAATTATTGACTTGGATTATTGCTTCCTGGTTTCGCAAACAAAAGAAAAACAAAACAGATCGTAGACTCGATTTTAACATGGTTTCCCATGCTTCTATCGACTCTACGGATTAAACATATGGGGATAAATGAGACACGCGAAATTCCGACTCGAAAACACAAATCGAAACCGTGTAAACCGAATGTAACAAGAACAAAACAAAACAAAAAATTATAATTCTCGGTCGACCGAATGAGGTCTCTCGTCTCGACCGAATAATGTTTTTTTTTTTTTATTTTTTTTTTTTAGAATCTGGAATTTTCGACAGAAAGCGCATAAACTGTAGGACTCAAAAGGTAAAAACTGACTCTAAAATAGAAAACTTAACATGAATAAAAAAATTATTTATATATAAAATTGACCGTTGGCTCCCCGGCAACGGCGCCAAAAACTTGATCGGGGTCAATCAGGTTATAATATACTTGACCAACATAAACCAATACTAGCAAGAGGACTAGACCCATCGTAGTATAGCTATAGTAAATCAAGGTCGATCCCACAGGGAACCAATTGTGGATCATCTTATATACAAACAATTAATTAAACATGTCAAGGACATAGAGGCGGTCTACGACCAACATAAGACAAGAAAAGTAAAGACACGACTCGACACAACGTAATTAACCTCCCCAATTATAGTCTTTATCGCTTGGACCTAGAGAATTTATATAATAAATCCGAACTTATTAATCGTCAATCCGTTTGTATCTATCTTAGATTGGCTTCGGGAGTCATCCTCTTTAACTTGACTTAGCACCGGTAGTCACTAGATCACCGTGATATTGCTACGTGACTTCGCCTTTTAGTGCCTCCATCTCATATAACTCACACGCTATTTAACTTCTAAGGATGCCGATATTAATCGTACACCTCGCTTAGGCAACATTCCCGTGGTTAGGCGTACTTCCTAAACGATCGCATCGGTCTCGTCCTATTAACAATTACCGCACGGTTTCATGTTAATCTACGATTTACGATAACTAGGTGAGCTCAATTCCCAAATACAAAACCTACCTAGATCTCATTGAAAGTCCCGGAAGATCATTCATGAGCCAACCTAGAGCCCTATATTGGTATTTCCTAATCATACGCTAATTAAAACAGACGAGCAACGTGGCCGTAGCCATACCTAATGAGAGATGATAAATTCTATTAAGTTAACCTAACCATAAAGACGTGGCTATTTAACGGATAAAACAGGCCTCGGTCGACCGAATAGGTGGGCTCGGTCGACCGAGTGAACTCATTCGGTCACCCGAATCAATTTCGTCCCAGATTACATCCTCGAACATATCTCTCGGCGTTTCATCATACGAATGTTTAAACGATGATTCGCACGATATTCATATAAACTAACATAGATACGCATTAATTAAATCAAGTAGATTCATGAATAAATACTAAGTGTATGACGTAGGTTATGGGATCCCCATAGACAAGGAGTCACCACATCCCTAACGTCATAGCCTAGATCTACATCATCTAGCTATGATTAACTAATTCAAACGATAAAGCATAATTGGGAGGGATTAATTACTTAAAAGAAAGAAACAGAAAATAAAGGCTTACATATTGCAAATCTTAAATTGCTTTGAAACCTCAAATTATTCTACATTGTATCAAAGTTGTATTATGAATTGTAAGATTAAAGAAAGAATGAAGGGATGTATTGGTGTGTTTTTACAAATTTCGTAGCTGCTGCTTATATAGAGGTTGTAACCGACCTAGGGAGGATCTAGAAGATATACACGCAAAAATCCCATAAGTGACCGAACCGACACACTCGGTCGACCGAGCCTTTTTTCTGCACGTGTTAAACGTTTCTCTCGTCTATCTTGTTCCCCACTGCACGCTTGCGTGTTGATCTGATTAATCTTTCATTTAATGCTCCGATTTTCTTCCTCTATTATCTTGAGACCATTGATTGAATGACATTAATCCTCTCGATTTGTCGTGATCTACAAAATCAGCATTTATCGCACAATAAATCGATCTTTTAATAATAAAAACAGCTAAATACCAAATATCATATTAATAATCACTTAACATTAAATAATAAATATAAATGAGTGATTTAATACGAAATATACATTATTAATCTCGATTTAAGGATAATGTTGATGACATTTACGGGTATAATTTGACCGTCATCAACTACCCCCCACTTAGACTTTGATCGTCCCGAACAAAGCATCAATAAGTCATTCCCCAAGACAACATTTTCTATGGTCAAATCATACTTACACAAGAAACTCAAGTCAACTCATACTAGTCATGCTCATAAGATATCCATTATTCACTACTTACTATGAACGAAGTGATGTGTGCATGTGCATTGGTTTTATATAAATGTGGCAAGATTAGAGTTTATGCTAACTTCGCAATCTCAACCTACCAACCTCAGCATTCATACTTCTTATGCCTCGCAATGGTTAGAGCACTAGAGCAATAAGCAAGAGCGTATCTATAGGGATTTTGGACTTGGAGACCGAGTACTACTCAAAGCCTCTTAAAAGTTGAATTTCTTCAATTCTTTATATTTTTCAAATACTATCAATCTCAAGGAAGAAAAATTTTTAGAGTATCCCCCTATCTTAGATCATGTATAGCATCGAATATTACCACAAGCGCGGGGCTACTTTGGTAATGTTACTACAAGCCCAGTGTCTAACATTTTGCTAAAACACAGGTACGTCTCAAGCTTATTACTCTGCTTTAATGGCTAAAAGATAAGAATGCATCAGCAGATAGATATTGATACTAAGTTCACATAACCAATCATCTATGCAATGTACACATAATTTCTTCAGTTATTATGATTTGCGCGGTATACTCGATTCACAGATTGAGCAATTGAATAATAAATAACTACTTGCAAAAACGGGCATGAATATCCTTAAATTTACTTAACATAAGTATAAAATGATCACGTACTCATGAAACTTGGTTCATTTCCTATCAATTCTTAGCTAGGAACTCACAATTCTAAGGGTACGAGATAAATAATGTGGCATTTATTCAATTTTTTCAATCATGTGCCGTTTCATTCAATTTTCAATTATAACATAACATGGCTAAGTCTCCTACCCCCCCACTTAAACATGGCATTGTCCTCAATGACAAAAATAAATGAGAATTTAAGAAAAGACTTAGCTCTGGAAACGGCTCTCAAGTAAAGGAACAATATCGGAGTAAATGTCAACACGTTGTGGAGAAGCAAGTGAAAACCCTGTATAAGCAGACAAACTCCACGAAACCGTTAATAACACCATGTCTATGGAAGTTATAGAATAATGTGGCGAAGAATGAGGTATAAATACCTAAAAACAGCTTAAGCCACTTTATTTTATACAACCAATGACAAGGGAAACCAAAAGAAAAATACTAAATAGAAAGAAAAATAAACAAGCAACTAAAGATGGTGGTCTTCATCTACAACCTCCACCGCCTAAATATTCTTAAAACCGGGTGGAGAAGACAAATATCAAAAGCATTACCTGACGTGGGAAAACACGAGGTGACTGCTCACTATGTATTCACCCAAAGATAAAAGAGAAACTTGGTAAGGTATAACAGATTCAATGCGACCTATTGGCTAAAGATAAAATCAAATACTTAGCGCGAGAAACTCTCGCTTGCATTGGATATCAACAACTTAGGAGATGTAGCTACTCCTCAAAATTACTAATAACCCAATGTATCACGAAAAAGTCATAACCGCCATCAACAAGGTCGGATCGGTGTGATAATGTAGAACAAAACTTATCATCTAGAGATGCCGGAATAGTCGGAAAAGTGTGAAATTTAAAACTTCCGGTAGAAAGATAAGTTGTACTTTGATTGAACCAAAACCTTTAAAATCTATCTAGAAATGAGCTACACTTCCCCACTAGCATTATGAAAATCAAAATGATAAAAATAATCAATAAAACATAGCAATATTTCAAATTCCGCAACACAAGGGTATTGTGTAAACAAAATGGAGGTTGAGAGTATTATGGGTTTAGAAAAAGATATATATAAGGATGGGAAGAAAAGATAAAGGGTGGGTAAGAAATTGTGTTTTTGGGATTGAGAATTGTTTAAAGGAATGGGATTGGGTGGGAGAGTGAAACGGATGGAAAGAAAGAGATGCGATGAAAGAATGGTTAGAAATGTGAACTGTTGGGGCAGATTGGTGAGAGAATCGAAAAGGTTGTAGGGTGAAAAGGTATAAATGAAAGGATAAAGGTAGTTGCAGAATGAATTGCGCACCACTTTGAATTTTCACTTGGATCACCATTCTAAAAGATTTTGGAAGTTGACCAAAATTGTTCTTGTTCGCACCAATCATTCTCTGTTACATTTTCAGTAATTCTCAAGCTCTCTTAATGCTTCCATCTTAAGGTGGATTGCTAAATTTCTTTTTCTTTAGCAATTTCTCGACTCACCTACGGAACTCTATTTCACGTGGCCTATATTGAGTAAAAAAGTTTTGCACATCCTTAGCCCAATGGCCATCGGAACACGGAAAAATAAAAAACCTCAACATATTTCACGTTACTCTTATTGGACTCAAAGAAAGAAAAACCTAAAATCCTAAAAAGAAATCCTAAGGGTTTTAAAGAAGTAGTTCTGAGTTTTAAGTCCTCAGCTCGACTTTCCAAAAAGTATCCTTGTCAGTTATCATTCTTGGATCGCCAGACTTTGACCCTCTGAGCACTATAAGAGGTGGGCTTGTTGCTTTTGCGGATTAATACCCTCCCCTTGGTTGTGAGACCTAGGAAACAACATTTATCCATACCATTTATCCAAAGCTCTTACATCGGCTCTCGTTTTAGGAATTAGTGAATTCTAAGAAACTCGGTTAAAATTACGGTTACTAATTACGGTTTTGGCCTTGACAATAAGAAATGATGAATCAAAGTACTCCGAATAAGGTCGGTTATGTAGGCAAGCCTACGCCGTCTTATTCGTTGGAACGTATGTGACAGTTCAGGCCAATCCGTCAAGATAAGCCCCATTTAGCCTGAAGGCTTATCGGCTATGCTAAGTCTTGTTGAATTGCTGTAACGTACATCACACGTGGAGGGGAGTCGATTGAGCCGAGGCTCGGTTAAACTCGCCCAGCCATGGTTAGACCATTTCCGAACCCATGTACTAAGAGTCTCCGATTTCTAAATTGTCACCCAAAGCGTAATCTCGTTTCTGTTTAAGGTGGGTTCACCGAGAAGCCATCACCATAAAACTCAACGAAAGCAGAAGATTGTGTTCTCTCAAAACTCAACGTCTTCTTTAGATTTTGAATGCTTAAACTACACAATTTGTTGCTCCCATGGCGCAGGCTAAGCAATCTCATGCATAGGACAATGAGATTTTAACAGAACTATGAGAAACTCTTTATTCACTGCTTCCTTTCAACGACTACATGTTTCCTTACACCCTCTAGATGAGACAGATTTGGGGCAGAACCTTCCACACTAATAGAAATAATCTTACAAACCACTCCGGGCCAAGATTCATACTAAGGTTTATGTATAGGCTAACTTATGCTCAAAAAACCAGAAGATAGTAAAACATAAGCAAAAAAGGTAGTACCTTGCCTTCAACATTGTACCACGAAGAATTTAAGCCTTTAAAATTTTTTCGGAGCCATCTTGGTGCTTTAAAGGTATTGCTTCCATCGCTTTTCCCATCTTAGATTCGTAGCTCCACATGTTTGCCGGGTTATTTTCTCAAATTCCTAAAAAATTATTGACTTGGATTATTGCTTCCTGGTTTCGCAAACAAAAGAAAAACAAAACAGACCGTAGACTGATTTTAACATGGTTTCCCATGCAGCTATCAGACCTATGGATTAAACATACGGGGATAAACAGACACGCGAAATTCTAGACTCGAAAAACACAAATCAGAAACCGTGTAAACCGAACAGAACAAGAACAAAACAAAACAAAACAAAATTATAAATTCTCGGTCGACCGAATGAGGTCTCTCGGTCGACCGAATAATGTTTTTTATTTTTTTTATTTTTTATTTTTTAGAATCTGGAATTTTCAGACAGAGCAGACAACCAGAGGGACTCAAAAGGTAAAAACTGATTCTAAAATAGAAAACTTAACATGAATAAAAAAATTATTTATATATAAAATTGACCGTTGGGCAACGACGCCAAAAACTTGATCGGGGTCAATCAGGTTATAATATACTTGACCACCATAAACCAATAATAGCAAGAGGACTAGGCCCATCGTAGTAAAGCTATAGTAAATCAAGGTCGATCCCACAGGGAACCAATTGTGGATCATCTTATATACAAACAATTAATTAAACATGTCAAGGACATAGAGGCGGTTTACGACCAACATAAGACAAGAAAAGTAAAGACACGACTCGACACAACGTAATTAACCTCCCCAATTATAGTCTTTATCGTTTGGACCTAGATAATTTATATAATAAACTGAACTTATTAACTGTCAATCCGTTTGTATCTATCTTAGATTGGCTACGGGAGTCATCCTCTTTAACTTGACTTAGCACCGGTAGGTCACTAGATCACTGTGATATTGCTACGTGACTTCGCCTTTTAGTGCCTCCATCTCATATAACTCACACGCTTACGACTCTAAGGATGCCGATATTAATCGTACACCTCGTCTAGGCAACATTCATGTGGTTAGGCGTACTTCCTAAACGATCGCATCAGTCTCTGTCCTATTAACAATTACCTGCACGGTTTCATGTTAATCTACGATTTACGTATAACTAGGTGAGCTCAATTCCCAAATACAAAACCTACCTAGATCTCGCTGAAAGTCCCGGAAGATCATTCATGAGCCAACCTAGGAGCCCTATATTGGTATTTCCTAATCATACGATAATTAAAACAGACGAGCAACGTAGCCGTAGCCATACCTACTGAGATGATAAATTCTATTAAGTTAACCTAACCATAAAGACGTGGCTATTTAACGGATAAAACAGGGCTCGGTCGACCGAATAGGTGGGCTCGGTCGACCGAGTGAACTCATTCGGTCACCCGAATCAATTTCGTCCCCAGATTACATCCCTGAACATATCTCTCAGCGTTTCATCATACAGAACAGATTAAACAGTAATTCGCACAGTATTCATATAAACTAACATAGATACGCATTAATTAAATCAAGTAGATTCATGAATAAATACTAAGTGTATGACGTAGGTTATGGGATCCCCATAGACAAGGAGTCGCCACATCCCTAACGTCATAGCCTAGATCTACATCATCTAGCTATGATTAACTAATTCAAACGATAAAGCATAATTGGGAGGGATTAATTACTTAAAAGAAAGAAACAGAAAATAAAGGCTTACATATTGCGACCCTTAAATTGGTCGGAAACCCTCAAATTATTCTACATTGTATCAAAGTTGTATTATGAATTGTAAGATTAAAGAAAAATGAAGGATGTATTGGTGTGTTTTACAAATTTCGTAGTCGCTTTGCTTATATAGAGGTTGTAACCGACCTAGGAGGATCTAGAAGATATACACGCAAAAAATCCCATAGGTGACCGAACCGACACACTCGGTCGACCGAATGATAGGGCTCGGTCGACCGAGCCTTTTTCTGCACGTGTTAAACGTTTCTCTCGTCTATCTTGTTCCCCACTGCACGCTTGCGTGTTGATCTGATTAATCTTTCATTTAATGCTCCGATTTTCTTCCTCTATTATCTTGAGACCATTGATTGAATGACATTAATCCTCTCGATTTGTCGTGATCTACGAATCGGCATTTATCGCACAATAAATCGATCTTTTAATAATAAAAACAAACTAAATACCAAATATCATATTAATAATCACTTAACATTAAATAATAAATATAAATGAGTGATTTAATACGAAATATACATTATTAATCTCGATTTAAGGATAATGTTGATGACATTTACGGGTATAATTTGACCGTCATCAACTACTTTCCCACTTAGACTTTGATCGTCCCGAACAAAGCATCAATAAGTCATTCCCTAAGACAACATTTTCTATGGTCAAATCATACTTACACAAGAAACTCAAGTCAACTCATACTAGTCATGCTCATAAGATATCCATTATTCACTACTTACTATGAACGAAGTGATGTGTGCATGTGCATTGGTTTTATATAAATGTGGCAAGATTAGAGTTTATGCTAACTTCGCAATCTCAACCTACCAACCTCAGTATTCATACTTCTTATGCCTCGCAATGGTTAGAGCACTAGAGCAATAAGCAAGAGCGTATTTATAGGGATTTTGGACTTGGAGACCGAGTACTACTCAAAGCCTCTTAAAAAGTTGAATTTCTTCAATTCTTTATATTTTTCAAATACTATCAATCTCAAGGAAGAAAAATTTTTAGAGTATCCCCCTATCTTAGATCATGTATAGCATCGAATATTACCACAAGCGCGGGGCTACTTTGGTAATGTTACTACAAGCCCAGTGTCTAACATTTTGCTAAAACACAGTGCGTCTCAAGCTTATTACTCGCTTTAATGGCTAAAAGATAAGAATGCATCAAAGAGATAGATATTGATACTAAGTTCACATAACCAATCATCTATGCAATGTACACATAATTTCTTGATTATTATGATTTGCGCGGTATACTCGATTCACAGATTGAGCAATTGAATAATAAATAACTACCCGCAAAAACGGGCATGAATATCCTTAAATTTACTTAACATAAGTATAAAATGATCACGTACTCATGAAACTTGGTTCATTTCCTATCAATTCTTAGCTAGGAACTCACAATTCTAAGGTGCGAGATAAATAATGTGGCATTTATTCAATTTTTTCAATCATGTGCCGTTTCATTCAATTTTCAATTATAACATAACATGGCTAAGTCTCCTACCCCCCACTTAAACATGGCATTGTCCTCAATGACAAAAATAAATGAGAATTTAAAAAAAAGACTTAGCTCTGGAAACGGCTCTCAAGTAAAGGAACAATATCGGAGTAAATGTCAGCACGTTGTGGAGAAGCAAGTGAAAACTCAGTATAAGGCACAAACTCCACGAAACCGTTAATAACACCATGTTTATGGAAGTTATAGAATAATGTGGCAGTAATGAGGTATAAATACCTAAAAACAGTTTAAGCCACTTTATTTTATACAACCAATGACAAGGGAAACCAAAAAGAAAAATACTAAATAGAAAGAAAAATAAACAAGCAACTAAAGATGGTGGTCTTCATCTACAACCTCCACCGCCTAAATATTCTTAAAACCGGGTGGAGAAGACAAATATCAAAAGCATTACCCGACGTGGGAAAACACGAGGGTGACTGCTCACTATGTATTCATCCGAGATAAAAGAGAAACTTG
The DNA here is from genome assembly GCA_026214975.1 of Gentiana macrophylla. Lineage (NCBI taxonomy): Eukaryota > Viridiplantae > Streptophyta > Magnoliopsida > Gentianales > Gentianaceae > Gentiana > Gentiana macrophylla. Next base: position 92,472,886 of record CM047808.1, on the reverse strand, counting down.
GTAAGGTATAATGATTCAATGCGACCTATTGGCTAAAGATAAAATCAAATACTTAGCGCAGAAACTTCTCGCTTGCATTGGATATCAACAACTTAGGAGATGTAGCTACTCCTCAAAATTACTAATAACCCAATGTATCACGAAAAAGTCATAACCGTCATCAACAAGGTCGGATCGGTGTGATAATGTAGAACAAAACTTATCATCTAGAGATGCCGGAATAGTCGGAAAAGTGTGAAATTTAAAACTTCCGGTAGAAAGATAAGTTGTACTTTGATTGAACCAAAAACCTTTAAAATCTAGCTAGAAGGCGAGCTACACTTCCCCAACTAGGATCATGAAAATCAAAATGATAAAAATAATCAATAAAACATAGCAATATTTCAAATTCCGCAACACAAGGGTATTTTGTAAACAAAATGGAGGTTGAGAGTATGATGGGTTTAGAAAAAGATATATATAAGGATGGGAAGAAAAGATAAAGGGTGGGTAAGAAATTGTGTTTTTGGGATTGAGAATTGTTTAAAGGAATGGGATTGGGTAGGAGAGTGAAACGGATGGAAAGAAAGAGATGCGATGAAAGAATGGTTAGAAATGTGAACTGTTGGGGCAGATTGGTGAGAGAATCGAAAAGGTTGTAGGGTGAAAAGGTATAAATGAAAGGATAAAGGTAGTTGCAGAATGAATTGCGCACCACTTTGAATTTTCACTTGGATCACCATTCTAAAAGATTTTGGAAGTTGACCAAAATTGTTCTTGTTCGCACCAATCATTCTCTCACATTTTCAAGAATTCTCAAGCTCTCTTAATGCTTCCATCTTAAGGTGGATTGCTAAATTTCTTTTCTTTAGCAATTTCTCGACTCTCCTACGGAACTCTATTTCACGTGGCCTATATTGAGTAAAAAAGTTTTGCACATCCTTTGCCCAATGGCCATCGGAACACGGCAAAATAAAAAACCTCAACATATTTCACGTTACTCTTATTGGACTCAAAGAAAGAAAAACCTAAAATCCTAAAATGAAATCCTAAGGGTTTTAAAGAAGTAGTTCTGAGTTTTAAGTCCTCAGCTCGACTTTCCAAAAAGTGTCCTTGTCAGTTATCATTCTTGGATCGCCAGACTTTGACCCTCTGAGCACTATAAGAGGTGGGCTTGTTGCTTTTGCGGATTAATACCCTTCCCTTGGTTGTGAGACCTAGGAAACAACATTTATCCATACCATTTATCCAAAGCTCTTACCTCGGCTCTCGTTTTAGGAATTAGTGAATTCTAAGAAACTCGGTTAAAATTACGGTTACTAATTACGGTTTTGTCCTTGACAATAAGAAATGATGAATCAAAGTACTCAATAAGGTCGGGTTATGTAGGCAAGCCTCGCCGCCTTATTCGTTGGAACGTATGTGACGATTCAGGCCAATCCGTCAAGATAAGCCCGTTTAGCTTTGAAGGCTTATCGGCTATGCTAAGTCTTGTTGAATTGCTTTGTAACGTACATCACACGTGGAGGGGAGTCGATTGAGCCGAGGCTCGGTTAAACTCGCCCAGCCATGGTTAGACCATTTCCGAACCCATGTACTAAGAGTCTCCGATTTCTAAATTGTCACCCAAAGCGTAATCTCGTTTACGCTCAAGGTGGGTTCACCGAGAAGCCATCACCATAAAACTCAACGAAAGCGTAAGATTGTGTTCTCTCAAAACTCAACGTCTTCTTTAGATTTTGAATGCTTAAACTACACAATTTGTTGCTCCCATGGCCAAGTAGAAGCAATCTCATGCATAGGACAATGAGATTTTAACGAACTATGAGAAACTCTTTATTCACGCTTCCTTTCAACGACTACATGTTTCCTTACACCTCTAGATGAGACAGATTTGGGGCAGAACCTTCCACACTAATAGAAATAATCTTACAAACCACTCCGGGCCAAGATTCATACTAAGGTTTATGTATAGGCTAACTTATGCTCAAAAAACCAGAAGATAGTAAAACATAAGCAAAAAAGGTAGTACCTTGCCTTCAACATTGTACCACGAAGAATTTAAGCCTTTAAAATTTTTTCGGAGCCATCTTGGTGCTTTAAAGGTATTGCTTCCATCGCTTTTCCCATCTTAGATTCGTAGCTCCACATGTTTGCTGGGTTATTTTCTCAGCGCCATAAAAATTTATTGACTTGGATTATTGCTTCCTGGTTTTCGCAAACAAAAGAAAAACAAAACAGACCGTGGGACGATTTTAACATGGTTTCCCATGCCGCTATCGACTCTACGGATTAAACATACGAGGATAAACAGACACGCGAAAATTGCGCACTCGAAAAACACAAATCGAAACCGTGTAAACCGAACAGAACAAGAACAAAACAAAACAAAAAAAAATTATAAATTCTCGGTCGACCGAATGAGGTCTCTCGGTCGACCGAATAATGTTTTTTATTTTTTTTATTTTTTATTTTTTAGAATCTGGAATTTTCAGACAGAGCAGACAACCAGAGGGACTCAAAAGGTAAAAACTGACTCTAAAATAGAAAACTTAACATGAATAAAAAATTATTTATATATAAAATTGACCGTTGGCTCCCGGCAACGGCGCGCCAAAACTTGATCGGGTCAATCAGTTATAATATACTTGACCACCATAAACCAATACTAGCAAGAGGACTAGGCCCATCGTAGTATAGCTATAGTAAATCAAGGTCGATCCCACAGGGAACCAATTGTGGATCATCTTATATACAAACAATTAATTAAACATGTCAAGGACATAGAGGCGGTCTACGACCAACATAAGACAAGAAAAGTAAAGACACGACTCGACACAACGTAATTAACCTCCCCAATTATAGTCTTTATCGTTTGGACCTAGATAATTTATATAATAAATCGAACTTATTAATCATCAATCCGTTTGTATCTATCTTAGATTGGCTACGGGAGTCATCCTCTTTAACTTGACTTAGCACCGGTAGGTCACTAGATCACTATGATATTGCTACGTGACTTCGCCTTTTAGTGCCTCCATCTCATATAACTCACACGCTTACGACTCTAAGGATGCCGATATTAATCGCACACCTCGTCTAGGCAACATTCACCGTAGTTTAGCGTACTTCTAAAACGATCGCATCGATCTGCATCCTATTAACAATTACCCTGACGGTTTCATGTTAATCTACGATTTACGTATAACTAGGTGAGCTCAATTCCCAAATACAAAACCTACCTAGATCTCATTGAAAGTCCCGAAGATCATTCATGAGCCAACCTAGGAGCCCTATATTGGTATTTCCTAATCATACGCTAATTAAAACAGACGAGCAACGTGAGTAGCCGTAGCCATACCTCTTGAGATGATAAATTCTATTAAGTTAACCTAACCATAAAGACGTGGCTATTTAACGGATAAAACAACAGGGGCTCGGTCGACCGAATAGGTGGGCTCGGTCGACCGAGTGAACTCATTCGGTCACCCGAATCAATTTCGTCCCCAGTTACATCCCTGAACATATCTCTCGGCGTTTCATCATACGAGCAGTATAAACAATAATTCATACGATTATTCATATAAACTAACATAGATACGCATTAATTAAATCAAGTAGATTCATGAATAAATACTAAGTGTATGGCGTAGGTTATGGGATCCCCATAGACAAGGAGTCGCCACATCCCTAACGTCATAGCCTAGATCTACATCATCTAGCTATGATTAACTAATTCAAACGATAAAGCATAATTGGGAGGGATTAATTACTTAAAGAAAAGCAGAAAATAAAGGCTTACATATTGCAAATTTCTTAAATTGCTTTGAAACCCTCAAATTATTCAACATTGTATCAAAGTTGTATTATGAATTGTAAGATTAAAGAAAGAATGAAGGATGTATTGGTGTGTTTTTACAAATTTCGTAGTTGCTGCTTATATAGAGGTTGTAACCGACCTAGGGAGGATCTAGAAGATATACACGCAAAAATCCCATAAGTGACCGAACCGACACACTCGGTCGACCGAATGATAGGGCTCGGTCGACCGAGCCTTTTTCTTGCACGTGTTAAACGTTTCTCTCGTCTATCTTGTTCCCCACTGCACGCTTGCGTGTTGATCTGATTAATCTTTCATTTAATGCTCCGATTTTCTTCCTCTATTATCTTGAGACCATTGATTGAATGACATTAATCCTCTCGATTTGTCGTGATCTACAAAATCAGCATTTATCGCACAATAAATCGATCTTTTAATAATAAAAACAGCTAAATACCAAATATCATATTAATAATCACTTAACATTAAATAATAAATATAAATGAGTGATTTAATACGAAATATACATTATTAATCTCGATTTAAGGATAATGTTAATGACATTTACGGGTATAATTTGACCGTCATCACTAAACGTTTCTAACTTAACTTATCTATGAAACATCCACACTCAAGGGCACTACGCATATCCAACTGGGGATTTTCTTGGCAACATATTGGTGGATCACACCAATATTCACAGAAACCTATTCTGGTAGACTCCGATAGTGCGCACGTTTCAGTGAAGTCCCTCCGTACTTAGGGTCTTGTGAACCTACGGAGTTATCCACCTTCAGGAAAGCACACACATCACGATATTGTTTGGTGCCTATCCAAGAGTGACATGATATTTAATCTTTTACTAGTCAAGTACGTGGTTATTAAATTGTTAACTAGCCACCTAAGTGTTTTCAAATAATCTTCCTCACACATACTACTCTCCTCCTAGACCACTAGACACGGACAAGGCCTAGCAATTACACAGACATCGATGAATACCAACTCATCAAAGCACAAGCTCCTCATGCTCTTCCGACGGATCCGAACTTCAACTCCCTTTAAGAGTACATTCGGGGCCGAAACTAAACGAATCAGAAGCTCAATCCAAGCTTGTTCATTTTATACAATGTTATTAGATCATAAATCAAGGTTTAAAACTCAACACATAGCTTAAATGTAATTTCCCCAAAACTGGGTCCATTGCGTGCGCATTGGTTGGAATGCGTGCGCATTCACTGACCAGATACTTGCTGGAAGTTTCTATCTAGCCAATGCATGCGCATTGCCTACAATGCGTGAGCATTGCACAAGCAATGAGCATCCTGAACAACCTGAAGGAACAATGCGTGCGCATTCTGAAGAATGCGTGCGCATTGCACCTGAAATGAAAAGACTTCTACAACCTAATGAAGGATGCAGGTTCTTAGATCTAAACGAGTTAGATCTATGCGCAGGGGATGGATCACGATTTATATGACACAACTCATAATTAAAGGACTTAAGTACTACAAGGGGGTTAAAATCAAGTTACCAACATTAGGAAGAGAAGCCAAGATCTTCCGATGTGTTCTCCAAACGGCGGTTGGTGGACACCCTTCTTGATACACGAGCCTCCTTGATATGCAACTAGAAAAATCCCAAGATTTTTCCAACTCAAACCCTAAGAATAGAGGCCAAATTTTTTCACCAATTTCTCTCGGTGAATAGTGGCGTGAATAGTACCTTTTATTAGACTTGGGAGAACTCTCTTTATATAGGAGAGTAATCAATGTCCTCCAAGGATTAAATAATTAAGTGATAATTATCACATTAATCCTTTTCAAATAAAAGATAAATAAAATGATTATCCCAAACAAATTAGGATAAATCACATTATTATCTAATATTCCATGAATTATCATTTAACAAATAAAAGATAAATCACATGTCAAATAATTATCCAAGAAAATTAATTTCTCTCTAATTAAATGATGATATTGGCGCCACCTTTAGGGTCAAAAGCCCACATAAAATGTCTTTTATGTGTATTATATTATTTAGCCCAACTAAATAATATCCATGCATATCAATTAATTAGCCCACCAATTAATTATCACTGAGGCCCAAGTAACAAGATTACTAGTCCGAATTACGAAGCCACATCGGGGACCATGGACCTATAACCAAGAGCTCAATAATTAATTATTCATCGAGCGAGAAAGTACATTAATTATTAATTCCGGGATTACGCCACCATAAACCCGGCCCGAACTCTACCGATTATAGATGTATACTTATACTCAACCCATAGAGTGAATAAGCGTCCATTGATATAATCACTACATCTGATTAACCCTCCATAGATCGTCCCATTCTCGAGTGGAAGTCTCCTTGAACCCGACTCGAAATATCTTATCCTTATTTACCATTAACCCCTCGATGATCAATTAGCACACATATCGACTAGTAGCTAATTAGTCAAATGTGAACTCCGGGATCGATCACTTTCTTAGGGCTAACAAACAAGGGATCTGTCTCTACTTCCCGCAGGAAGGAATGGATTCCATGTCTGTGAAAATCGAACTACTCACTCATCCGGAGATAGTGCCAATGAGAAGTGGCTTGGAACACATATTTAAGTGAACCGTAACTAACACATCAAACACTACCCCGGACAAGCAAAGACTCGTGATCACCTCGGGATTAAGGTTGATCCATATATGATCATCTAATGATTTAATAAGATTTCTCAATTACGGAATTATATCGAGAAAAACAGATTAAATCGGTCCAGTCCTATATGAATGCCATCATATATAAATGCCCCACGTAGGTACCCTCTACCGACAGTCCGGATAAGACTATCACACCCTAAGGTGTTCTGGGCGCATTATTGGTGTTTTAATCAAGAGACCCTAAACTCTGATTAAGTTCACCACGGACTAACAGTTTAAGTATATCACCACTAACTCAATCCTCACGTGTTATCCATACACTGAGTTAAGTGGTTACATATAGATATATTTAGGGTTTGCAGCAGTGTATTACTTTACAAGCACAAAGCAAGTAATAAGGTGAGATAAATTCTGTCATCCATTAAAAACAATTACACAAATTGTCTTTCGGGCACTACACCTAACAATCTCCCACTTGCACGAAATGACAAGCAACGATTGTTTTTAGAGCACACCCTTTCTCTTCTTATTCACAACACTCTCCCACTTGCTCTAAAAGCAGTTGAGATATATCCCTCAATGCCGTACCCTCCAAGCACTCGACTTGGTACACTGATCAGTTAGGTTGTCGACTCGAGACGATCTTTAGGATTGAAACGTCGCCGGTCCTTCCAATCAGGCGGTACTCTCTCTCAATATGCTTTTGACCTCTGGTGACCGAGAAGATCCTTCTAAGCTATCTCTTCACTGTTTTCACAATGAAGTGATATCGGCTTATCAGACCTGGAATTACTCCCAGACCAAAAAGGAAATTCTAAGCACTATGAGTAAACACTGAGCCCGAGATCAACTTAATGATCATCCTTAATCTGACTACAAGTCAGAATCAGTGTAGTCAACCATATTCAAGTTTGCACCTGAATATACAAGCATATGATTCCTCATTCTCTAACGATACTTGAGGACGTACTAAACCGCTACTTATTGCTTGAATCCAAGATTCAACTGCAATTGACTCGTTTTAAGCTGACTTGCCCTTATCCCAGAGAGACTCTATCCCATTTTCTCTTTATCCGAAGATTTGGAGAATCATTCCTGAGAGGTAGGGTAGGACAACTCTCGATGAATGCTGCAACCATATATGCATAATCATCTTATTCAATAAGATCGATTAGGATAGCCAATGACTCATTCTCGTGAATTTGACCGAATCGATTCTTAGAACATAGTCCAATTCTCTCATCCAGAGAATCTTGGCGTGTTAGTTTCTGACTTCAGATAGCACAACCATGTTGTTTCCAACTGTTTTAGTGTTATCATTCATGAACACTAATACTACTACTTTACCAATATTGATATCCAGTCTACAAAAGACTTATTAATATTTTGGTCAAGTCCACATATTTTAAAACATGTGACTTTTAAATGACCGAGAGGTTCTATTAAATCCACAAAGGATATAAGCCATGGCAGTCTTCCTACCAATGGTTCTTTCTGAATAAATTAAGATATCGTTAGTCTCGCAAAAAAGGTATTAGGGAATCACCCCTATCTTACGCTTTGTAACGAATCCGTTATTCATTCTCATTAAAACCCTTCTATTCTCGAATGAATTCGATTCCGTTGTTCGGCAAGAAAGTCTCAGGAATCACCCCTATTTTACGCTTTCTACGAAATCTAGCAAGACCGAGTGGTGAGAGAGTTCAAGGTCCAGTTAACTCTCTACTTGTCGTGAATCACCCTATACCACTCAACTTTGCTTGCCAAAGTTTAAACTTTCCTATTCATTCGACTCTTTTCTATGTAGATCCAATTGCTCCCACTGGGCCTGAGACACTCAGGTGGTTCTACAATAGACTGAACAAAACTGGAGTACAAAAAACTCCATTTACAGGGTTAAGGCTGTCAAACCTACCTCTATGATCAGAATCCTATACAGCCCACTAAGTGCCATAGGTTATTAATCACCCCAGCAGACCGTAAAGTCCAGAAAACCACAATGGGTCAATGGTTAAACCATACTCCCACTGCGTGGTGGATTGACATCCTGATCTAGTAGTATTTATTAGTGTAATCACCAACAACCGATGTTGGACGTGGTCTGATTAAATCAGATAGTAACTTCCTTTGGGTAACCGTACTCCAAGGTCTAAGGCTGTTACTTATAGATTCTATCAGAAGGATTGTGATAGTCCAACTGTCACTTTCTGATCTCAAGAATCTTACAACCAACCTTCACTCGTCTCATTAAGGCATTTCACGAACAAATCACAATCAAGCGTATGCGCAAAATCTCCAGTCCTACCTTCAAGCATTAAATGCTAAATGCCTACATTTATGGAAGTGGTGTGAACCGAATTCACTCCTTATCCATAAATTCACTAGCATCTTCTAGGTAGACATCTCGGTTTACATAATAATGTTAACCGTTATTTTGCAACCAATTATCTTAATCGAGTTTAGCGAAAGGTATTGTAGTACATCAATAACTATATAGGGCAAGTCTATGGTTTCTTTTTTTGAGAGAAACGTTCCACTAGGAGGCGGTGAGCATCATCCCCAAGACTATGCTATAGCCTATTTATGAGCATGGAATACTCTATTTTCTCGCTAAAATCAGAGAATCCTCCTCGTATTCTTTCGATAAACTAAACCGTGTTTGAGTAGTTATCGACAAAATGTCACCACTCAAAATCTCCCACTAGCTTGTATCTCTCACTGCACCCGAAGGTTATGATGAACAAGCTATGTTACCCCTTCAAATCTATTACCCTTTTCCCAATTGAAAGGAAGCTTAGTCATTGTTCCTTTAAGACAGTGTTCCTAGACTGGGAGATAGGAATCACCCTTAGCCAGTCGTTAGGTCTTATATCTAGGATATATGCACTAATTAATAGATATTGAAGGGTCGTTTATCTTAATACGAAACCTTTCGCCTATAACAGATTTAAGATGTGTTACATATACCTTTTCAGCATTTCTTAGTGGTTCTGACTTTATCAAACAAAAGTCCGAGTCTCGGATTCGTACTACAAATGTCATCTTCACTTTCTATGAGGCAACAATATATCGAGTTGAAAGTGAATCCATTTGTTTCAACGAATCAGAAATGTGTAAAAATAAATTTTTCTCGTGATATTCAAGATAGAATCCAAAATTCATTTCCTTATATCACTCCCACTATTGTAGCCGAAATTACGCCCGTTGTTACTCTATTAATCGTTAATGCACAAACTTTCCTTGTTCTTCCAAAGAACTAAGCTACCGAGTCAAGTTACTCGGTTTAAGAAAGTCGCTAAGGATTCATTGGTTAGTGATCCAAATCACTTTCCTTATCCTATACTTTCTTTAATTAATGTTTCGTTTAGCCTCAAAACTTTAGTTAAGATGATTAACACTTATAGACATTCTTTCCCATTCTCAACTTTCCTTAAAAGGAAATAGTCTTGAACTAGCAGTTCAATTGAGTAGACACTACTCGTGAACTGTGGGATGTCTAATAAAAGCGTTACCAGTGGGACTAATTTTCTAATAAATTAGAAAAACATAAGATAAAAGCTCCCACTAGTTTATCGGTTCCAAATACCGTCTAACTAGCGACACTTAAATTTATGATTCTCCAATTTTTCTATTAGAAAATTTCTCGTGTAGACACTACACAAATTAAAATTCACTAGAAGAATTTTGTCGTCCCAATCATCTTTCAAACTAACTACGGTTGTCTCTCGCTCACTTGAGTGACAAAGCGATGACATGCCTATTTACGTCACTTAAGTTTTGAAGGCTTCAAGAGAAATATCTCTTCCAAAAAATTAATCGCATGTGAGATTAATAAATACAACGTTCTAGTTACTTACCACCTTTTAACGAAGTCATTACTAGTCAATTTTACACTAGCAGTCTAGCACCTTAGAGATATATATATAACAGTAGTAAATAAAATTGACAGAAAATAAATCCAAATCATACACTACTAATAAATTTTAGGAACATAAACTAAGTACTTGTAGTCTATCCTACCATTCCAAGGATTTAATCTAACGCCTCAGTGCCGCCTTAGGGTAGGTCAAAGAGGTTTCGATTAATATTGAAGATCAGATTGAGAATCGAACATCTCATTTGTGATCGTCAATCACCTTTCCTTTTTCAGCCAAGGTACTACCAAAAATACCCTTTATGAGTGTGACCCTCTTTGTCTCATTTTTAGGTAGACCCCGAGTATGCCGCCTTAGGGTCGGTCGGTGACCCGACGAGTACCCAAAATCCTATCCTTTCGGAGACCAAGCCTTGAATTTTGATAGCGGTGAAGGCCTTCCTTAGGAGGCCGGTCCCGTGCCGGCACGAGGCGTCACCATTCTCTCACGTTGCTTGTGTCAACAGTAGAGGCCGTGGGGTCGGCTGTCGCCTCTCCCGTTCCCACTCAATATTTTGAAAAAGTGGTGGGTTTACTGATCACGTTTTTGGACTTGATGTTACATTAAGGAACAATAAATCATAGGCCCGAATGTTGTCGGTTATGTGGGCTAGCCCACCCGACCTATTCGTTAGAACATATGTGGCCGTCGGACGGGTCAAGGCTAGGAGAGGCCGTTGAGCCGTAGTGGCTCTTCGGATGGCTCAGTATTGCCAGACCCCCGTGCAAACGCCACACGTGGAGGGTGAAGTCGATTGAGCCGTAGCTACTGTTGACCACCCAACCATGGTTAAACCACTTTCGAACCTGTTTGCCCATGATTATCCAATCCTTAAACATCAAACTTTCACGTAGACACTACGGAACAAAAACGTAATCTCGTCTTAGATAAGGTGGAATTCACCGAGAATCCAACACCTTAACCACGAGGTTTCGGGATTTTACTCCTTATGCTTTCACAGAGTGGGATTCACCGAGAATCCATCACCCAACCTCGACGATTGAAAAAACCCGTGTTCCTCGGTTTTTACCCTAATTAGTTTCTGATTAATATCAAACAATTAATTAAAACTAATCGTGTGTTTTATATATGCCTAACTAACTAATTCCTCGAATTAATTTCTACATGTATGCATATGGAGTGGAATTCATGATATGATGCATGTCATGGCAATTTTCCGATTCTACTCATACAATCTACACATGTATACTATTGCGGAAAATAAACACCGAGATGGACCGTTGGCACCCCCGTAACTAATCTATTCGAAAATAAATTAAAAAAACCCTAATCTGCAGCTGTTAAGATTCTTCGACGATCGGCATATCAAACGAGCTTGGATCGGGATGAAACTTTCCAGATCTGATCTTCATTCTTCGGAATTCAAGATGGACGGTCGGATCGGAGCTTTGACTTGTCAATATTCCTCAGTGAGCCGCCCAACTTGCTGCTGAAACAGACCCCTACAGCAGCGCATCATTTACTTCCCGAGGCCGATCGGGGATCAAGATGAATCCCGATCGTCCTGAAAATTTTATATCACGTCCAAAACTCCATGATTATCGATCTGACCGGTCGGATTTTAATTGGAACGGTCCAATTGTTCCCAGAAAATCGAAGAAGTCACAGTTAGGGTTTCTGTGAATCCTGCGTTTTTCTGTTACAGCAGCCATTTCGCAGCAACGAACGGAAACCCAACCGGACTCTGATCGACACCAAAATTTGTGGGATTGTTCATCAACTTCCAATCTTGATTCTGACCGGAGGGATCTTCGTTTTAACGGCTCAAACAACGGGAAAAACGAAAAGACTAAACAGCTAATGTACAGATCTATTTTCTGGAAATTAAAATTGCAATAATACATAAATTACATAATTTCCTATACTCATATGAACGAATTTTCATCGTTTTATGAGTTTACAATAGATCTAACGGGAAAACGATGTCAACCCCAATCCATCTCTTCAACCATAGCAATTTAAAAATTATTAATGCATAATAATAAGTAAAATATCACCTACATGCAATTCCACTCCTTTAAATCGTTTAATTACGATTATGACTATATAAATCGTGGAACCTGGCTCCGATACCACATGAAGGATGCAGGTTCTTAGATCTAAACGAATAAGATCTACGCGCAGCGGATGAATCACGATTTATATATCAAAACACATAATTAAAGGACTTAAGTACTACAAGGGGGTTAAAATCAAGTTACCAACATTAGGAAGAGAAGCCAAGATCTTCCGATGTGTTCTCCAAACGGCGGTTGGTGGACACCCTTCTTGATACACGAGCCTCCTTGATATGCAACTAGAAAAATCCCGAAGATTTTTCCAACTCAAACCCTAAGAATAGAGGCCGAAATTTTTCGGCCAATTTCTCTCGGTGAATAGTGACGTGAATAGTACCTTTTTATTAGACTTGGGAGAACTCTCTTTATATAGGAGAGTAATCAATGTCCTCCAAGGATTAAATAATTAAGTGATAATTATCACATTAATCCTTTTCCAAATAAAAGATAAATAAAATGATTATCCCAAACAAATTAGGATAAATCACATTATTATCTAATATTCCATGAATTATCATTTAACAAATAAAAGATAAATCACATGTCAAATAATTATCCAAGAAAATTAATTTCTCTCTAATTAAATGATGATATTGGCGCCACCTTTAGGGTCAAAAAGCCCACATAAAATGTCTTTTATGTGTATTATATTATTTAGCCCAACTAAATAATATCCATGCATATCAATTAATTAGCCCAGCCAATTAATTATCACTGAGGCCCAAGTAACAAGATTACTAGTCCGAATTACAGAAGCCACATCGGGGACCATGGACCTATAACCAGTAGCTCCAATAATTAATTATTCATCGAACAGAAAGTACATTAATTATTAATTCCGGGATTACGCCACCATAAACCCGCCCGAATCTCTACCGATTATAGATATATACTTATACTCAACCCATAGAGTGAATAAGCGTCCATTGATATAATCACTACATACAGATTAACCCTCCATAGATCGTCCATTCGAGTGGGAAGTCTCCGTGAACCCGACTCGAATATCTTATCCTTATTTACCATTAACCCCTCGATGATCAATTAGCACACATATCGACTAGTAGCTAATTAGTCAAATGTGAACTCCGGGATCGATCACTTTCTTAGGGCTAACAAACAAGGGGATCGCTCTCTCTACTTCCCGAGGAAGGAATGGATTCCATGTCTGTGAAAATCGAACTACTCACTCATCCTGAGATAGTGCCAATGAGAAGTGGCTTGGAACACATATTTAAGTGAACCGTAACTAACACATCAAACACTACCCGGGACAAGCAAAGACCTTGTGATCACCTCAGGATTAAGGTTGATCCATATATGATCATCTAATGATTTAATAAGATTTCTCAATTACGGAATTATATCGAGAAAAGCAGATTAAATCGGTCCAAATCTATATGAATGCCATCATATATAAATGCCCCACGTAGTACCCTCTACCGACAGTCCGGATAAGACTATCACACCCTAAGGTGTTAGGGCGCATTATTGGTGTTTTAATCAAGAGACCCTAAACTCTGATTAAGTTCACCACGGACTAACAGTTTAAGTATATCACCACTAACTCAATCCTCACGTGTTATCCATACACCGAGTTAAGTGGTTACATATAGATATATTTAGGGTTTGCGTGATGTATTACTTTACAAGCACAAAGCAAGTAATAAGGTGAGATAAATTCTGTCATCCATTAAAAACAATTACACAAATTGTCTTTCGGGCACTACACCTAACACCTAAACCATGAATGCATGCGCATCCTATTGAATGCGTGCACATTCGACTCTTTGAAACCAAAACCAAAGACATCTCAGTAATAGGATGCGTCGCGATTCCATTGAATGCGTCGCATCCTGCCTGAACCCTAAACTCGATTTTCAGCCACTTAACGATTTCTAATCCGTTTTCAACACAATTAACAGCGTATTAAACTCAGTAAGACACGGGAAATCATATCTTTACCAAACCACAACGTCTATGATCCTTAATCAACGAAAGGACATGATTTACTAGCATCTAAATGTATTAGAACATTGATCTAATCCCCTTAAACCATAATCAAAATCATAGGAAGAGTCTCTTACGTGTTTGCAAGCAAATCCAATTTCCAAGATCTCGAAAATCTGTAGCACTTCCAACAGTCTTGTATCCAAACGATGTCCTCTTCACGACGATTCCAAAACTCTAGTCTGATCTGAAAACGGTATAGCTTCACTTTAGAATTTCTGAAAACTCTCCTAACATTTTCTCTTCTCCTCAATGGCGCAGAGGAGGAACGTATAAACTGATTCTGAATAGTTTTAGGTTATGGGAATAATCTGATTATATTTTCCTTAAATATAATTTTCCAATTATCCCTTTTTCCTTAATTACCATAAAATTCGGAATTTCCTTAATTAAACATATATACAATTTGAAAATTATATATATATATATATATATATATATATATATATATATATATATATATATATATATATATATATATATATATATATATTACAAACTTAACTCCAATAAAAGAAAAGAAATAATAATATTTCGTTTTAAATAAAATGACACGTCTTCCTTTCCAAAATCGGAATATTACAGAAACCGCCTTGCAGAACCTGCTGGTGAGTTGCAGAAATCACACGACCAGTTTCTTCGTCGTATGGAACATCATAAGTAGAAGAAAAGTCGGGTTTTTTTTTTGTATTTAAGCCACTATTGTTGCACTGTAACTGTTTGTATTAATGTATCTTTACCTAAAATTTCTTACATGTCTTGTGCCAGGGGTAGTTAAATCACATAAATCGAATCCTGCAGCACATCTGTGCCCAAGCCGTGAATTCGATGTTTATAAGAAGAGCCTCGGACAAATTAGTGAATACTAAAGCGTATGATTCAATTGTGGGCATATTTGTATAAATCTAACATTTATTGGTGGTAAATCGGACGCTTGAGAAGATGCACGGCATCACGCCTCGTAGAGTATACAATCAACACGAAGGAAGACATGGATGTTATCAATGACATGCTCAAGGAGATTACGAGAAGAGAGGCGGTGGAAGAAACATAAGCGGCGGTGGGGTATAAACCACAACCAACATGTAGGAGAGATGGAACACCAAGCCATTTCTTATTGGAATGCTTTTGGTTTGTTCTATGTTAATACAGATATCTTAAGCGAGCTTATGTCTCTTTCCTCTTTGCCACCTATGTTAACTGTGTTCTTCTTTGTTTCTGTGCTTAATTGATTGTTTACTATCTGTTCTTTTTTAACAATCACCATCAATTCCTGACGATCCGTTATAACATGATGTTATAGCTCTTTATTTTTATTTATCTATGTTACTATTGATCCCATAACCATTATGACACAACAAATGCCATGGGGTAAGAAGACATGTGTTTTGTACATGGGCAAAGTTATTCGCACCACATCCCATTTACCTCGGCACCACACTTTGGGCAAAATTCGACTCTGAAAACGTCAAATGTTAATGTGTTGTCCCAAAAGTAGATTGAATGTGGTGTCAATATCAATGTCCTTTATATATCTCTATCTCTATCTCTATCTCTACTATAATAAAAGTGTGAGTGTGTTTTTCCCAAAAAGTGTTTCTCTCTAAAAAGTGTTTCTCTCTAATTTAAATTAATTAACAATAATTATTAAAATAAAACCATAAAACCAAAAAATAATAAATTAAAAATAAAAAAACGAAATAATTTTTTTTTAAATCAATCAAGATCCTTGATTAATTTCCTCAAAAAAAAAGATCCTTGATTAATCAACGAATTAATACTTACTAAAATAAAACCATAAAACCAAAAAATAATATATTAAAAAATAAAAACGAAATAATTTTTTTTTTAAAAATATCAAGATCCTTGATTAATCTACAAATACAAAAACGAAATAAAATTCAGAAAAAATGAAATAAAATTTTTTTTAAAAAAATCAATCAAGATCTTTGATTGAAAATCAAACAGGAAAACTAAAAACAAAAAATAAAATCAATCAAATTAAATAATCATAATTGAAATAAAACCAAAGAACCGAAAAACAATCAATTAAAAATGAAAATGAAATAAATAATAAAAAAATAAGTCAGAAGATCTATCAGTCTTTGGTTGTATAGTGCGTGACTGCCTCTTAGCGTTAGCCTCTTTTGCTTCCTGTCATTTTACTTTTGTCAAACGTTTCAGTAATGTCCCGCAAGACCTTCTAGCTGAGCGTACTGTCGTGACTAAGGGGTCTATTTCTTGGGGGATCCAACCTCCGTTTGATGTAATCTTCGCATCTCTTGCGGATTTACTTTCATCGAAATAAAAGTTGCTGGTTTCTTCAACAAAAAAAAATGAAATAAATAATAAAAAAATCAATCAAGATCCTTGATTAATATGCAAATACAAAAACGAAATAAATATTAAAAAAAAAATCAATCAAGATCCTTGATTGATAATCAAATACACAAAGAAAAGAAAAAATCAATCATGATCCTTGATTCAAAATCAATTAAAAACACATCTCTACTATTCTTTTTTTTTTGTTTTTTTTTTTTGAAGGGCATCTCTACTATTTTAAATAACCTAATTTTTCATGATAGTAGTTAATCTATATAAAGTGCCAACTATTCTAAAAGTATCTAGAAAACCGAAAAATAATCAATTGATATTTTTTGATGCTAATAGATTTTATTATTAACCAATCAAATTAAAATAAAACCATAATCATTATCATGATTATACTATGTTAAATTATATTATGTTATTATAGCATATAGTTATACATATATATTATATTACATTATTATCATAACTATATTAAAAGAGTCCGTCTCTTTCGCTCTCGAAATGTTTCTCTTAAATAGTGTTTCTCTCTGATTAATTTATTTCATCAAAAGATAATAATCATTGCTAGATATTTATCGTCAATGTGTTTTCATTAAATACAATAATAACTCTTTTATTATAGTAATGATAGATAAAAAGTTGTTGATATAGATGAAAAGTATGTTAATGATTCATCATTATCAAACTTAATGTATTGATACACTAACCAACTTATAGAATAGTAAGATACTAAAAGTGTCTACGTGTTTTGCGTAAGTGTTTCCCTTAAAAAGTATTTTTCTCCAATAAATTTGTTTTTATTAAATATAATGAATATTTTTAGATATTAAATAACATAAATAAAAATGATGTTTATATAGATGGGAAATGTGGTGATCATTAACAACTTAATGCATTAGTCTTCAAAAAAAAAAAAAAAAAACTTAATGCATTAGTCATTATCCAAATTATTATTAATGAATACTTATCTGGTTACACCCAAATATCCACATAATGTCAAGACTCAACATCATATTATGGTTGGGAGTGATTGTGTTTTTTTTCTAAATTTATTTCACAAATTAAAAACGTGGGGCGAGACGATGTTGAGTGTGTAAATCGTATAGAGCTTTAATGTAAACCTATACGAGCGTGTTTTCCCTAAAAAAAATTCTCCCAATTAATTTTTTTTCATTTAATATAATAATCATTGACAGGTATTAAATAACATAGATAATTAGTATGTTGATCTAGATAGATAATGTATTAGTCATTATCAACTTATAGAAACAGAAAAATAATATAAGTGCGAGTGTGTTTCTTCTCTATATATTTTCCTTAAAAAATGTTTATCCCTAATAAAATTTCCCATTAAATATAACACACGGTCAAATATTAGTAAATGATTGATCAAAGGTGTGAGAATGAAGATAAGACGAAGATGCGTCTCTTAAAAAACATTATCCTCATGAGTGTGGTTTGACCTTCTTGTGCTAGATAACTTTTTAAGGCTACGTATTTGCCTCCAAAATCGGTATAATTTTAATAGTAGTATCAGAAATTTTGAACAAGAGCCTAAAACGCATAAAAACACCAATCACACCATATTTACGAATAAATAAATAGAACCATGTATCCCTCGTAAAATTATCAACAAAATTATGTAATACTTCAAACCATCACACGATACAATTGGGGATGTCCAAATCTCAGTGAAAATAATCTCTGGTGGATTGGAAAAACATAAAATAGAAGTAGCAAAAGAAAGTTTGTGACTTTTATTCTCAAAACAAGAAAAACAATAGGAAGAAGCAATTGTGGTGGCAACTTCTAGATCATTTTGGCAAAAAATAGCTTGAAGAATGGGAGTAGCTGGATGACAAAGACGATGATGCAGCACTTTTTTATGTTTATTCACCGCGTAAAGCTAAAGAGATGGGGGAGTTTGTCCATTCATACAATCCATTTTTAACTGGTCATGGCATAGTAAGAGTACTAGTCTGAAAATCCTTCAAATAAATTTAGAGAGTAAGAATTCAAAAGAAACATTATGGACTTGACAAAGCTAAGAAATAGATATTAAATTACGAGACATGATAAGAACAAAACGAACTTTGACATGAGTGAGATCAGTCACCGTACACGTGACACTTATGAGGCCTCATATAGAGTGATAAAGGCCATACCAACATCTAGGACGACATGGGCACAGCTTAATATTGGGCCTCAACTAGAAACATCTATCTTTAGTACAACGTAGGCCACCCTTATATCATCAACCGACATGATGCATTCCATCATCTGTCTGACATGACACATGTCCCCTTCTGTCCCTTATAGCTGGCAAGACGCAAGATGTCTACGCTTTTTTATTACCAGCGTCGTGCAGGTCACCTCGGTCATTTATGCTCAATACAACATAGTTCATCCTTGACCTCATACAACGGTTATATTCTCTTCAATGAGCGTTCCAGACTTCACGTAGACATTACTCCACGATAGTAACTGCTATAATGATGGCTTTGAAATTTACGTTCTGTTATAGCCTGAGCCATAATTGATCCATAACATGCTTTATTACATCAATCCATGGTAAACTCCATTGACCGCAACTTCAATGCATCTTAATTCACTCCCCGTGATGAAGAGTTACATAAAAGATCATCATCCTCAATTACAAGGTATTCACATTATACGCTTGCTATACATCCCTGCGTACTATCTCGATAGAAATTCTTCCATTTATATATTGACTTGAGCGTCGGAATGTCCCCCCAGAGGCAAGTTTCAGTACCCCTCACACTTTTGTGTATTTTGTAGGCCCACTATTAATCCACTTGAAAAGTTATTTGGATCATCACTCAGGGGTTCATTTACACGAATATCAACTCAATTGTAACCCAGATGACTTCAGATATCTTCAAACATCATACCTTAGTCTGGATGCATAGGGAAGTCAACAACTTTGCCATAATATAATGTTAAAATAATGGATACCCCTCTCACGAGCAACTTCAATGTAAATAAGTTGAAGGCATAGAGAGAAAAATAGAACCTATGTGTGTGATGAAAATATTATTTCCATCACCAACCATTATGTCTTCAAAGCCAGAATAAGGCGTGTGTAATGCCAAATCACTGAGATGAGTGGTAACATGATCCATTGCACCACTATCAAGAAGCCACGGAGAAGATGACGGAGCATCCAAATATGTGAAAAGGACGCAATGTTGGAGGCCTGGACATAATGAGATTTTTTTAAGAGGTTGAACATGGTAAGAACTACACCATTCTTCTGAATGTCCTTTGCACTTTGCACACTGGAAATACCCAATGAAGGTTTTAGGGCGAAACTCGAGCAAATTGCATCAGAGAAAGTATTTTGTGCATGTTCTTAAGAATTAAGAATAATAAGACATGGAAACAAACCAGCACTGGGAGAGGGATGTCATACAGCCGAATGAGTGGTAACAAGGCCAAAAAATGTGACCGGTTGCATCTTAGACGGAACAGTCTTATAATTAATTACCTTTTCATGGAGCTCTTCAAAATCAATAGGGGTGTCACGTGATTGAACATCCCTTGCCAACTCTTTATAGTCATCTCCCAAATAGTTCGAAATAAGATTCAGAAGATCATCCGGATCTGTCAACTAATTCATCATCTTTAGTTTTCACAACACTAAGATAATTAGAAATTGTTTGAGAATATTTTCGCATAGATTTGAGGTATTGTTTAGCTTATTTTATTCTGCCATGGGATGGATTTGCATATGTATCGTATAAAGTAGTCCATGCCTCACGGGAAGTCTTTGCTTGAGTGATAAACAGAATGATATTTTGAGAAAGAGAAGAAATAAGGGCATTTAAGATGAGTTGATCACGTATAATCCAAAGATTTTATGACAGATAAAATTGAGGACGAGGAGTAGTTCCAGGCTGCATAATCCAAATAGGAATGCATTTATTACACGGGGAGATATGTGGATTGGTATGCATGGTTTCAGCAACTTCCCCAATTAAATAAGAACAATGAAAGTATAGCATAGAAAAATAATTGAATGATATGGTTATAATGACTAAAATATATCTGTAACCATTTACAACCTACAATAAAATTATATATATGGTTTCACCATTTTTCCTATCATACTAATTAAATTGAATCATAGATACACACATCAAATATTTAAAGGGGGGTTCTATTTGGACCCCCCTTATTACTACTTACACTCATTATTTGATTTTTTTTTTTACTTCTATACACCCCCATTTCACTTATTACACCACACAAAAATAAAAAAAATAAAAAAATACACTTTAGTCCCTAAATTTACAACATTTTAATTTACCCCTCTTCTTCTATTTTCAATCCCTAAAATCTATCTCCCCACCCCCAGCCACCATCTCCACCAGCCACCATCTCCTTCATCCCTTCCACCAACACCATTCATCTCCACCACCATCTCCTTCTTCCCTTCCACCACCTATAAACACCCCCCCCCCCTTTTCTCCCTTGAATCGGCCATAAACACCCCCATTTCTCCTTCTTCCTTCCACCACCCATAAACACCCCTCACCATCTCCACCACCCACCACCTTTTTCAAAACAAAAAACAAAAATTTGCTCATAAACCCACCCCCCTTTTCTCCTTGAATCGGCATTAATTCAAAAAAAAAAAAATGTTGCGAATCGCTTTGCTACAGAGCTTGGAGTTGTGATTTTCGATGGGAGAGGAGCCGAGATTTGCTTATGGTGGGGGAGAGCTGCGATTTTCCGATGGGAAAGATGAGTCCGAATTTTCCGACGGAAGGAGGAGCCCCGATTGTCGGGCCACTGCTGACGTAGGG
Source organism: Gentiana macrophylla (assembly GCA_026214975.1). Lineage (NCBI taxonomy): Eukaryota > Viridiplantae > Streptophyta > Magnoliopsida > Gentianales > Gentianaceae > Gentiana > Gentiana macrophylla. The sequence goes on along the minus strand of CM047808.1, from coordinate 92,451,271 downwards.
GGTGTAAATTGGGGGGGTAGGTCATAGGAAAAATGAAAAAAATGATTTGGGGCCGGAGAAATGGTTTGGGGAGGTCATCGAAAAAATGGGAGAAAGGGTTTGGGGAAGAAAAAAGGGGTTGCCGGAGAAATGGCTGCGATTTGAAGGTAGTAAAACAAGGTTGGAGATGGATTCCGTTTGTTAATGGCGGTATGTGGCTGCGATTTGAAGGTTGGGTGGCGGAATTGAGCTTATGGTGGTATTGGGCGGCGGGTTTATGCTATGGTGGTGTTGGGTGGCGGGTTGATGCTTAACGGTGGCGTTTGATGGCGGTCCGGTTTGTATGATGGTGGTAGGAGGAGGGAGGCTGTTTTGCGGAGGGAAGGGTGGGGTGGTGGCGGTCGCCGGAAAAAATGAGGGGTGAATTTTGGGAGGACTAGTTTGAATTTTTCAAAAGTTGTGGTGAAAGTAATAGAGTTTGTGGTGTATGAAGTATGGAAATAATAAAAATATTAACCGTGGTACCAAAAGTATAATTTCGGGGTGGCAGAAGTAAGAGGGTGCAAGTAGTAATAAGGGGGGTCCAAATAGAACCCCCTATTTAAAATATACTGATCATTAGTTAAAATGTTACTTTGTTTAACAAGTGTTACTTTACAATTAATAAATTATATTCATAGTTAAGATATAATAAATATATAAATTATATGTACATGAAACTCACATGCTATACAATATTGCATGCATTTATCAAAATGAGTTATTTAGAGTAAGAACTTCGCAAAAGTCGATTAATTTTTAATTTTATTTTTTGTAAATGTCCACAAGTTTACTAGATAATTGTGAAAAACATATTCTGAATGTATATAAAATGCACAGATTCGTAAATTCGAAGCTAAAGGGGTCGACTTTAGTTTTCACAACACTAAGATAATTAGAAATTGTTTTTCTATAATGTTTCATTACGTAAAGTCGAAACTAAAGGGATCGACTTTATGATATTGTTCTCCGATACATCATATTGTGGTTTATATTGTAGGTGAAAACTCCTGATAGGGCTGGAAGAGAAGTGATTCACAATCTTCACGTCTCTAAAAAAGAGCTACTTTTTGCAGAGAATGTGATATGTTTCTGTTGCTCTCTTTGTCTTATGCCTTGAATTTGTTACGGCTTAAACTTACGCGATTTATTTCACGTTGGGGATCTATTCTTTGATATTATCGTTGATAACGATTTATATTAGGCCCGCCGTACGTTGCACGGCTCACATTCACTAGTCTACCTCTATATAAGAAGACAAGGGTGAACCCCTTGGTGACAAGTATTTTTTTTTATTGGTCCCTTCTTTTTTTTTCTTTTTACTGTTCATGTGGGTGACTGAAAACTTAGCTTTTATTATTATTATTATTATTATTATTGTTAAGTGGTGGTCAAATTATAAAAGTTTTTTTTTTGTTCTTTTATTTTTTTTAGGCCCAGTCCAGAAATATTTTTTTAATTTTTTTTAATTGTTTTATTGGTTCTTTTATTTTTTTTAACTTTTCATCGGCCCAGTCCAGAAAAGGAAATTAAAATAGTTTAGCCCAATTTACACTTGTTTTTTTTTGGTTATTTTATTTTTTTGTTTTGGTTCTTTTATTTTTTCCTAACTATTCATCGGCCCAGTCCAGAAAAGGTGGTTCGGTTGTTTTTTTACTGTTCATCGGCACGGTCCAGAAAAGGAAATGAAAATGGTTTAGCCCAATGTACATTTGTTTTTTTTTATTGGTTCTTTTTTTTCCAACTGTTCATCGGCCCATTTCAGAAAATTTTGGTGCTTTTGTTTTTTTACTGTTAATCGGCCCAGTCCAAAAATGCAAATGAAAATGGTTTAGCCCAATTTACCTTCCTATAATAGTATTTTATATAAATCTACCTCTATATAAGAAGACAAGGGTGAACCCCTTGGTGACAAGTGTTTTTTTTTTTTTTGGTCCCTTTTTTTTTTTTTTTTAATATTTATTACTGTTCATGGGCGGCTGATAACGGAAAAATTCACAGTTATTTTCATAACATTTTACCCCATTTCTAATATCATTTTGAGCGTTATTATATCATTTCGAGTCATAAATTCCTTAGATTTATCTAAGTATGTTAGTAGTAGTTATTTTATAAAATATAGTGTTTTTATGTGTTTTATTAAGTTTTGTACCGGTTTAATGAACCTGGAGAGTAAATGTGTCGGTTTATGCTTGGTATTTTGTGCTTTATTACGAAATTATAGGTTGACCAAGATTCCGAGTAACGATATATTTTGAGGCCTAAAAATGGATTTTGAGGAAAGAAGAAGATGCCACAAGTTTACGAGTTCAACGGATAAAATTTCCTACGCACTTCTACCGTAACTGCTTTTTCGATGGAAATTTGACCTGACTTAGAGGCATTTTCTGGAGAAGAGTTCTTGACGAAAGTTGTAGATATTAAAATGAGCTTTCCAACGCATTTTGAATCACGTCAATCGGAGGTCTACAACTCAAGTTATGAATTTTTACCGAATCTAGCTGGAATTACTGGACGAACCGGAGATAATTTTAGCTCACATGGTTGCATGTTACTCCATGTGAAGACTAATGATGGCAATGATTCCTCCCCAACAAACTCCACATGCTAATACATGACTCACCACCTTCACATCTTAAAGTCATCATCACCTTCACATGCTTTTGGTGATTCACCACTTCTCCCCAAATACACCTCCTCATATATCTTTCCCTATATAAACTCCTCCATCTCCATTGATCTTCCTTGCCCATTTCTTGGCCAACTTTGGCCCCCTTCTTCCCCATCCCTCTTCTTCTTTTCCTTTCTTTTAATTATGTTTTGGGGGCCTATATTTAGCTATATATGTAGTTATAATGTCGATGTAATAACTTGATTAGTTATAGTTTTAATATAATTTCAATTCCGTTCTTTCTTTATTGTTTCTTTCGTTTTTGTCATATATATATTTATATATATACGCATATATATATATATACATATATATGTATATATATATACATATATATGTAGTATACATACATATATATGTATATATATATACATATATATGTATATATATATACTTATATATATATATAACTATATACTTATATATATATATGTATCTATATATATATTTATATTTCGTTGTTTTCTCCGTTGTTATGAATAGCTAAAGTAGTCACATAGCCGAATCATGTAAAATTTGGTGAAATTAACCCTTGGAAAATGAAATAGGGAGTGTGTAGTGCTTTTTATTGTTATATCTCACATATTTCACGCCTTAGAACTTGTTATAACGGTTTGGGGCTAGATTGACAACCTAGGTCAAAAATCACACACATCACTCTTGAGAGTTGTTCAAAGAGAGTGGTGTGGGAAAAGGGTTCTAAGATCGGGAGGTAAAACATACCGGGTTTTAGGTCGTGAATTCAGGCCCACGCCATCGATGTATTATTATCAACGTAATAACTTGAATGTGGTAGTTTAGATTAGTGTAATTTAGTGTTGTACCCCCGGGTTGAACTATGAAGTGCCGGGTGGTTCTTGAGCACGATGACAAGTTGTTTCACGGAGTCTTTCGGGCAGACCATGGATTAGGTAAAGCTTCGTTTCTCGCTTTGACACATTCTCGTTAAGATGTTCGGTGTAGTACATTGGTGAGTATCGGGGTAGTAACGTCGACCGAGTAATTTCGGACTTGTTTCTTAAACGAGGTTTTTCTGTAAAAACGGAGCGTCTCACAAAGACACTTAATCATGTTAGATTAATCGGTTTTCTAAAGGAGAATTAGTTAACCTCACATAGGATGTTGAAGGAGAGTTGTTCGATTTTAGCATCGAACTAGAGCACGCACCGTGAGATTGAATGTGAGAGTTCATTTGTTATAATGCACACTTCCAGCTTTGTCTATCCGTGGGGTTGAAATTAACTATTTTAATCATGGTTCGGCTATGTCTTTTAAAACCAAGTAGTTTAATTTTCTTTCGTTTCTATCTTTAGTATAAACAAACCAACAACTTTGATCGCCTAGACTAAGAAACAAGTTCACTTTGGTACTCACAACCACATTTCTCTTGGGACGACCTCGTACTCTGTAGCTATTCTAACAATCGACACAGTACTCTGCGGTTAGAGTTGGTTTACCCACAGTTGCGAGCTTTTATAAATTGTATTTTTGAAGGGGTAAATTTTAGCTCATCAAAAATTGGCGCCGTTGCCGGGGAAATGTGTGATATTGTTGTGATATCTTGTAAGTGAACCGAAGGCTTGGGCCTAGGTTTTTATTTTTTTTTACTTTCGATAAGAGTCTTGGGATGCTGAAGTGATATTGTCCTGAACTCGGTTTGAATACGACTTTGGTACTCAACCCAATCTCTTTACGGGGTTGTTAGATTAGGTTGATATCTTGTAAGTCCAGCTAGAACTGAGGCTTAGGACCTTCGGCTACCATATTTAAAAAAAAAAAAAAGGAAAAAAAAAGAAAAATTTTTATTGTTTTCTTGTTGTTTTCTGAGATCTTTCAGTTTGAGCTTAAATGGATGAATTTTTCAATCAATACCACTCACCTGAACAACAATTCTCCTACCAACCTTATCAACAACAGTTCGTGTCTGAGCCTCAGTATCAACAGCAGAATAACCAAGGATCTTGGTCCTATAATTGCCCTAGTGCATACCCGGATCAGAATTATGGTTATTCGAGTTATGAACCACAATATTATGAGGGTTATCCAACCCTAGTGCTTATCGAGATTATGGTGTTCATACTCAAAGACGATGATAGCTTCACCAGATTCAACCACCGATCGATTATCTGGAATGGCAAGAAGACTGCTACTCACCTCCAATGAATCAAAGTCAATACGATCAGTTTTCCTCCATGCCACAAGAAGACTTCACCGACAGTCAAATAGAGCAACTAGAGCGATTGGACCAGATCTTGCAAGAGCGATCGTTGGACATGCAGGGAGTTCAAGGTAAATCTTGACTCCGCCATAAGAAATCTTCAAGACAAGGTGGGGAAATTGATTGAATTAGTGAAGTATGTGAAAGAGGCGAGACATGTGGGTGGTTAAGGATGATGATGTTATCACCGAAGAAGTTCAGTCGAGAAAAGGTTGAGGATTCAGATTTGTTATAATGAGATTTGAGTTAGAGGAGCAAGAGATTGATCGGCCATCTTCGTAAAGCCACCGGGAAAGTTGGTAATAGTTGATATTACGGTCCCGGATTACTATATTCGCCCACTCTGTGAGGATGAATTTTCTGCGATTCGATTCATATACTCCCAATGGATGAGCTTTATGGTGATTTTCAAAGAAGATGGTTCGACAGTGATAAAAGAAGATTCTCTGGCCGGGAGGAGATAACATCGAGGCCAAACGAGGTACGCTTCTAGACAATTTAATTTCGATGGTTCTCGCATTGTTAATTTTTCTTAAGCTATTGATCTTCTTGAGTTCGGATTTTGGTTGATTGAGTCCGTTTAGAGTCACCCTGTCGAGCAAACGACGTTAAACAAAAGCGCTACCGGGAGGCGACCCGTTAAATAATAATAATTTGGATAAGCCTAGTCTTAATGAAATGTAGAATCAGTATGAAAGATGAACACAAAGCACAACCAAGTCTCAGGATGAATGTTTGAATGTCATTAAAAGGGAACGATTAGGTGGTTATCCGAAAATCCCGATGGAGAAAAAAAAGAAAACATTCAAATACATCATTTCTTGGACTTAGGTTATTGAACCCTTTGAGGATCTGGGTATAAAAGAGTCAATACTCTTTCACACATTTCATTTTATGATCTAGTCTGTTTCAAATTTCTGGTCGTTGTAGTATAGTGGTGAGTATTCCCACCTTAATAAAACTGTGTGTAATAAAAATGAATCTAGGAATAGCTAACTTGACTATGATATATGCTCATGTAATACATATATGCTTAGATGTTCTGTGCTTTACCCGTGTGGGTTATTTTTCCATCTAAAGCTATATATATACTGCCTATCGAATTTTCTGACGTAACAGGGCCATTTTCTTATTATTTCCATATCCCTATTACATACTTTGGCACGAGGACCATGTCCCGTGTTTGCTTTGTTTTGATTTTGATATAGGGATTCGGATCGTGCTTTCTCATGGTCGTTACGGGATTTGATAGCACCTTTCGCCTCGGTTTATAAGCTAAGTCTTCCTCTCTATCTCATTTACACTCTGAGAATAATGCAAAATCGTAAGTGGGGGGTAGAGTCTGGTTGGTTTAGAAATGGCAGTAAGTGTTTAAACCCTTAGTTTTTGATTTTTCGAACATTAATGAGTTGATTAAAATAATCTGAATAAGGCATTTATTTCATGGATTTAAAGATGTAATGATCAATTTGGATATGTATAACTAATTTGAACCGTAAGTGCATTTTAGCCTAAATTTATTTGTGTAACATGAATTCCTTCACGTAAGCCTTTGATATTGAAGCGAAAATTTTAAACTGTACCCATTCAGTATTCTAGTGGTTTATCCTAGAAATAGCAGTAGCTTAGTACCTAATTCCTGAACATGTACTGTGAATATCTGAAGGTTTGAATGTGATAGAAAGATGTCAAAATAAGTGAGCTATTTATATGCCGGATGTAGCTACCAATGATTTGAGTGTAGTAGGGCGTTATCACGAAACGTCCTATATCACTATGAGGTTTAAAAGCTCCCGATCGCTGATGATAGTAGTCCACTAGGTGTTATCACGAAACATCCTATTGCTGGGAATGAGGGCATATGCTATACATGTGAATTTAAGTGAAAAGTTAGATAAGTATTGATGTATTCGATCTCACCTCATGACGCTTTAAAGATAGTCGATTTTGGCAATGAGTTCGGATATGTTAGTGTCTATATAAAAAAAACCTAGTTATCTTCGACTATCCCCAAAGATAAACCGAATGATATGCTTTAGGATTATCCTAATAAGTACACAGGAGGACGTTGTGTGGAATCATTCACGCCTATACCTGGAGAGTCATTAGGATTGTCTGAATGGATATTTGTGCGTTTGCTTGAATTATTCAAGAGAGGATAGTGGAAATTGAAAAGGTTTGTCACACACGCACTCTGTTATACATTTATATTAAGGTTAACGCGTAGTTATGATTCGAATGGTTGCATCATCTGATTGTCATATATATCTTATATCTTCATGAATTTTTCCTCATTCATTTTATTTTATCGCTTATTTTGTTCGAGGACGACCAAAAGCTAAGTGGGGGGTTGTGATAACGGAAAAATTCACAGTTATTTTCATAACATTTTACCCCATTTCTAATATCATTTTGAGCGTTATTCTATAATTTCGAGTCATAAATTCCTTAGATTTATCTAAGTATGTTAGTAGTAGTTATTTTATAAAATATAGTGTTTTTATGTGTTTTTATTAAGTTTTGTACCGGTTTAGTAACCGGAGAGTCGTGTCGGATTTATGCTTGGTATTTTGTGCTTTATTGCAGAATTATAGGTTGACCAAGATTCCGAGTAACGATATATTTTGAGGCCTAAAAAATGGATTTTGAGGGAAAGAAGAAGATGCCACAAGTTTACGAGTTCAACGGATAAAATTTTCCTACGCACTTCTACCGTAACCTGTTTTTCGATGGAAATTTGACCTGACTTAGAGGCATTTTCTGGAGAAGAGTTCTTGACGAAAGTTGTAGATATTAAAATGAGCTTTCCAACGCATTTTGAATCACATCAATCGGAGGTCTACAACTCAAGTTATGAATTTTTTACCGAACTGCTGGAATTATGGACGAACCGGAGATAATTTTAGCTCACATGGTTGCATGTTACTCCATGTGAAGACTAATGATGGCAATGATTCCTCCCCAACAAACTCCACATGCTAATACATGACTCACCACCTTCACATGCTAAAGTCATCATCACCTTCACATGCTTTTGGTGATTCACCACTTCTCCCCCAAATACACCTCCCTCATATATCTTTCCCTATATAAACTCCTCCATCTCCATTGATCTTCCTTGCCCCTTTCTTGGCCAACTTTGGCCCCCTTCTTCCCCATCCCTCTTCTTCTTTTCCTTTCTTTTTAATTATGTTTTGGGGGCCTATATGTAGCTATATATGTAGTTATAATGTCGGTGTAATAACCCGACTAATTATAGTTTTAATATAATTTCAATTCCGTTCTTTCTTTATTGTTTCTTTAGTTTTTGTCATATATATATATTTATATATATACATATATATATATATATATATATATATATATATATATATATATATATATATATATATATATATATATATATATATATCTGTGTATCTATATATATATTTATATTTCGTTGTTTTCTCCGTTGTTATGAATAAATAAAGTAGTCACATAGCCAAATCATGTAAAATTTGGCGAAATTAACCCTTGGAAAATGAAATAGGGAGTGTGTAGTGCTTTTTATTGTTATATCTCACATATTTCACGCCTTAGAACTTGTTATAACGGATTTGGGCTAGATTGACAACTTAGGTCAAAAATCACACACATCACTCTTGAGAGTTGTTCAAAGAGAGTGGTGTGGGAAAAGGGTTCTAAGATCGGGAGGTAAAACATACCGGGTTTTAGGTCGTGAATTCAGCCCACGCTCATCGATGTATTATTATCAACGTAATAACTTGAATGTGGCGCTAGATTAGTGTAATTTAGTGTTAGACCCGGGGTTGAACTATGAAGTGCCGGGTGGTTCTTGAGCCAACGATGACAAGTTGTTTCACGGAGTCTTTCGGGCGGACCATGGATTAGGTAAAGCTTCGGTTTATCTTTGACACATTCTCGTTAAGATGTTCGGTGTAGTACATTGGTGAGTATCGGGGTAGTAACGTCGACCGAGTAATTTCGGACTTGTTTCCTTAACGAGGGTTTTCTCGTGAAAACGGAGCGTCTCACAAAGACTTAATCATGTTAGATTAATCGGTTTTCTAAAGGAGAATTAGTTAACCTCACATAGGATGTTGAAGGAGAGTTGTTGATTTTAGCATCGTAACTGTGAGCACGCACACCGTGAGATTGAATGTGAGAGTTCATTTGTTATAATGCACACTTCCAGCTTTGTCTATCCGTGGGGTTGAAATTAACTATTTTAATCATGGTTCGGCTATGTCTTTTAAAACCAAGTAGTTTAATTTTCTTTCTTTTCTATCTTTAGTATAAACAAACCAACAACTTTGATCTCCTAGACTAAGAAACAAGTTCACTTTGATACTCACAACCACATTTCTCTTGGGACGACCCTCATGACTCACTTGTATTATTCTAACAATCGACCCGCAGATCTCTGCCAGTTAGAGAGTTGGTTTACTACCATGATTCATGAGCTTTTATAAATTGTATTTTGAAGGGTAAATTTTAGCTCATCGCCAATCCCAGTTTTTTTAAATTTTTATTATCGTTTTAATGATTAGTATTGAGTAAATTTTTGTTCTTTTATTTTTTTTAGGCCCAGTCTAGAAATATTGTTTTATTTTTTTTAAAATTGTTTTATTGGTTCTTTTATTTTTTTAACTTTTCATCGGCCCGGTCCAGAAAAAAAATTAAAATGGCTTAGCCCAATTTACACTTGTTTTTTTTTTTTTTGGTTATTTTATTTTTTTAATTTTTTGTTTTGGTTCTTTATTTTTTCCTAACAGATTCATCTACCAAATTAAAAAAGATGGTTCGTTTGTTTTTTAATGCTCATCTACTTGCCTCGAAAAGAAATGAAAATGGTTTAGCCCAATGTATATTTGTTTTTTTTATTGGTTCTTTTTTTCCCTTGTTCATCGGCCTATTTCAGAAAATTTTGGTCTTTTTTTTTTTCGTTATCTACGACAAAAAAAAAACAAATGAAAATGGTTTAGCCCAATTTACCTTCCTATAAATGTATTTTATATAAAGTTTTTAACAATTGCTGAAAATCCCTCCTTCACCGTTGCAGATGGCAGGCCCTTCTACCAAGCCACCGCACCGCTAGAGAAAAGATTGATAAAAGAAATGGACAAACTGCCGGATTTTACTGAGAATAAAAAGGATTCACATTGAATGTGGGGGAAAAGCGGATGAAACGGCAATGAGATGGAAAAACAAAGTTTTCCATAAAATTCGTCTAAGAAATGAGTAATCGGATCAAATTTAGGGGCTTTTGATAAATTAAAAAAAAAACAAGCGGTCAAAAGCAAGGCTATAAGAGGTTGGCTGAGCTTTTGTGAAACACGGTGTCACAAAAAAAATGGCAGATCAAATTTTTCTTTCATTTAGTCCAACAGCCAATAAAAAGTCCAATGAATAATTAAATTAATTAATTAGATTATTAACCAAACCAAGTTTTATATCTTATATTTTAATATTTACTTTCAGACAATATTTCTATACCGAGGGCCTCATCAGGGCCTTGCACCTCACTAGTGTATATATAGATAACAACAACATTGTCTTTTTTTATACACTTGCCGTTGCTTCATTGGTCTAGTGCAAATATAGTCTCCTTTTAGTAGACTGTAGACCCTCATGCATTTTAAAGCAAATCCAGGCAGGCGTTTCCTTTTTTTTTTTTTTTTTTTTTTTTTTTTTTTTTTTTCTCCTTGAAACAAATCAACCAGCAGACGGTATTGATTCATGTGTATTACACAAACAAACAAAATATCCCACTTTCTTTTATCGTTTCTGAACACAACACTATCTAATGTTACAAACAAGGAAATACAAGATATCTCAAAACTGGTGAACATGATTATTACTTCACAGGAAGAGAAGAGGATGAAGAATCCTCATCATCTTCCAGTGGAAAAACAACCTTTCGAGGAAATTATTAAGTATTTTCTTACAACAGCAAAGAGACCAGAACAAATGACAGTGAAAAAAAATCAAGTTTTACCACTGGTAATCATGTGAAATTGAATTCTGTTCAAAAAACTGGTGGATGAATAAAGACATTCAGCTCACGGCGTGACGTTTCCATCTGTTCGTCTTGAATGCCTTTGACCGATTGAGCAACCGAGCTACCGCACCATTGCACTTGAATCGTCTGTAAAGTTGGACTTTCCCCAAAATCAAATGGGACTTCCTCAAGTCGCTTGCAACTTTGCAAAACAATCTTCTCAAGGCAAGGAAACGAGTCATTCGAGGTAGTCCATCTTACAATGTCAAGAGATTCCAGCTTCAAGTATTTGAGGTTCTGGAATTCCTCACTTTTCACTTCCCACTCTTGACCTTCAAAAGCTTTGGCAAGCAATTTCAGAACCTCAAGACAAGGTAAGCTCCCAATTGCAGACATATCCTTCCATGGCAGACGAAACTTTGACAAAGTCAGTTTCTTGAGGGTTGCTGGATAACTGAGCGCACAGGGATGCCGTGATCTGACCATGATAAAGCACCTTTAATGATTCAAGTTGAAGTAATGAGTTGAGAATGGGGAACCGGTTGATTTTCGTGGCATCACTCCAATATTCTGAAAATATGCATTTTAACTTTTGCAGTCTTGGCAACCTCAGCAGTATCTGCTCCGTTGATTCTCCATACGGAAGAAACACAGAGGAAAGGCTTTCTAAGCTATCTAACTCGTCAAGTATTTCCTCGCTTGAGCTAAAAGCAAACCGATCTTTTACATGAAGATTCCTCAACTTTTTCACTCTCCATATACTCTGTGGCAGCAAGATTTCCCCACGTAATCCTTTCACATAAAACAATTCTAGATTGGAAAGACGTTGTATTGAATCTGGGATTGATTCCATGGTACCGAAAAGAGCTAAGAATCTCAAGTGAATGAGCAATTCAAATCCATCTGGAAGGGAGTCACCGATATTTATGGAATCAAGCTTCAATGTTCTCAGAAGCTTGAAGTTGAGAGAAATGAAGGAAACATCATAATCACTTAATGAATAATCATCTCCCCTTGTGGCAAAGAGTAAGAGAGAACGAACGCATTGTCCAGAAGGTCTTGATTCAATGAAATTTCGTCGTTCAGAATATATGCAAACACGTCGATGCTCATCATAGTTGACAGAAGATGATGATGATGATTTACCCGAGTTCTTCTTCACCACATGTAGGAAATTTTCCTCTTCTGCATTGACGCAGCATAACTCGCGTAAGAGATCGTGTACATGACATGCTTTGATACCGCCCATGGATGTTCTTTCTGCAACACCTACCAGATTCCTACTAACCAGCTCCATCAAGTAATCTCTTGCTACATCATTCAAGTTTTTGTCATCATTTCTTCTTCGGATAAAGCCTTCTGCGGTCCAAAGATCTATCAGATTGGAAACGAGAATTCTCTTATGCTCTTGAAATGCGCCAAAATAGAGAAAGCAAGGCTTCAAATAATCAGGTAAGTAGCGATAACTCAGGTCAATAATGTTTGTGAAAGTCTTGGAGTTACCAACAACAATTGAATTAAGATTTTCAGCAACTTGCTTCCACCAATCTAGATTCATCTCTTTGGTGGAGAGAAGTCCTGAAATAACAACAATTGCAAGGGGGAGTCCTTTACACTTGATGGCGATTTCCCATCCGACTTCTCGGAATTGTAAAGGGCAGTTTCCACCCTCAAACACCTTTCTTTCCAACAATTCCCAACTCTGTGTAACAGAAAGGGAATCAAGAGAGCAAGGGTCATAACCGTACCCGCATTTTGAGGCAATATCATTGATTCGACTCGTGAGCAATATTCTGCTCTGCTTATCACCTTTTGGGAAAGACTGTTGCACTTCTTTCCATGCAAGGATATCCCACATGTCATCCATTACAATAAGATAAGACCTTCCAAGTAAAAGTTGCCGCAGCCTATTAGACAAATCATCATCTGTCATTCTCCGAATATCCGGTGTGACTTCAATGACGTAGCCTAGAATTTCGAGCAATATCTCTCGCTTTTGATACACTTTTGAGATACAACACCAAGCACGGACGTCAAAGCTATGCTGAACTGAAGGGGAATCAAACACTTTCTTAGCAAGAGTGGTCTTACCAAGGCCTCCCATTCCAACAATGGAGACAATACCAAGTCCTGTTGATCCTCTGATAAGCTGGTTTGTTACCTTCTCTTGCTGTTTTTCCATGCCCACAACTACTTCATTAGTAGATGGAGTATTATCCACAGGTTGTAGTAATAGACGATCTGAAGTCCCTGCGGGATTGCCCACCCCATCATTGTAAGACTTGTTGGCAAGAATGTCCCTGAATTTCACCAATATCTGCTTGATCTCATCAATGAGGTCAGAAATCCATAACCTTTCACTCCAGGTGTTACCGTCTCCAATCGCAAATGATTCGGCAACATATTCCACTTCGTATGCAGCTTGTGTGAGTTTTGAAACAAGATTTTCTAGCTCATTATCATCGTTGTGTTCCCATGATATATCATTCAGCAAAGATCTGCAACACTTTAAACCCTTAAAGGCCTTCCCTATCTGATACTTCATCCATGGAAATGCAGGCATCGAGCTTGATAAGTTACTCAAGTTGTCCACCAGACAATCAATAAAACCAAGTCTATCAGTCCTAGGGTGATTAGACTGTGATGACCTCCGAATCTGAAGATAACACGCTTTAACATTTGTTTCCCAAGCAATCATATCGTGAAGCAAAACAGACACCAACTCATTCATTTCCATAGCCATACCCTTATTACTTCTGTTATGAAACAACTTAAAAACAAGTGGAGTTGCATCTCTAAAGAATGAATCAATAGATAGCATTAATTTGAAATCCCCTGTTACCTGCTCTGTTGAATATGTTATAACAATTCTTAGGAGCCTAAACCCATTCCTTAGCATCTCAATATTGCTAAAGGGAACAATCACATCAGCGTGATGGTTGAGAAAGCTATTGAGCATCAGCTCTGCCTCAAGTAGCTCAACATCAACAATTAAACCATGAATACGCAAATTCCCTTCTTTTAACCTTTCTTCCGTCATGTCCAGGCTAAATAAGGATATGAGAGATGCTACCTCGGTTGCCACAGTGCCAGTATCTAGCAAGAACAGTATCTGATCCAGATTGTTCTCTGACAAATTCTTCACGTGTTCCACTAGAAATCCCAACTTGTCACACAATTTTACAAGTTGGCCTTCCGTCTGAAATTCAATGTGACAATTGAGCAGTTCAAGCACTAATACATGTGCCCGAATGAGGTTGGTAGTTCCGACCAGCTTAAAAAAGGCAAGATCTAATTCTGTGCAGTCATCATCTTCCTTTTCATGCTCATCGAGCAATTTGAAGAAAGAAAATGTGTCACATGGTAAAGCTTCAATGTGTGAAATGAGTAGTACTTTATCCTCTAGGTATCCGTCTTCCATATATGTAAGACGCGTTCTCTCAGGAATTTCAAACCATCTTCAAGCTCTTTGAGTAGTGACGTCATAAAGATGATCGAATTAGATTCACGGCTCAATAGTTTCTTTAACATCATCTCTACACTAGAAATATGCAAGCTTGTATTCAGTATTGAAAGTTGAAACTTCACTTGCTTAATCATTTCTGATGATGAATCCTGAAAACTGAAAACACAAATAAATCCAAGAGAAGCTGCACCTCGAATCGAAAAGAACCTTCATATCTAATGATAGATCTTCGAGAAAAGAAGCCATAAAAGTCAGCCGCTCATGAAGGAGTTGGAATCCACCTTCCAGTTCAAGACCGCCTGTAAATCTCGACATATAATGCACAATGTCCTTGCTAAAATAATCATTAAGAAATTGAGGAAGGTAGTCCTGTATAGATTCCCAAACAAAATTTTTGAAAATCGCCTCACCAATCGGCTCATTATCCAAGAATATACCTTCGCCTAGAAGAATCTTCTTGGACAATTTGAAAACATCAAGAATGATAAGCAAACTGCAAGGTTTATCAACATTTACTCCCCCTTGCTGCAAAGCAGAGAGCAAACGATCCCTTCTATTACCCCGTTTTTTCCCGGTCCAAAACCGAAAAAGCAGAACCTCTACCTTGCATGTATACCCTTGAATAGAATTCAAAAGTGATCCCATTCCCTCACTCTCAACTAACTGAACAAAAGCCCTGAGGAATCTCAGATTAGCCTGAGAAGCGTTAATTACTCGTTTCTCATCATGATCTAAATCATCCCTGCATCTCAACATGCCAATCGCAATAGAACAGATATTGGTAATGAATTGAACCATGTTTTTACAGGAAATATAGCCCTGAGACTCAGATTTTGCATTCAGCAATACAGAATAGTTTTGGACCAGTTGTTCCTTCCATTCAAACATTTCCTCTTCCAAAAATGAGACCTTATTAGGAAAAAGATGATAGTTTTCAAATGCGAGCAATATATTACGCCGCATTCGACGATTTTCCGTAACCTTATCACCTAAGAGATCCAGATGCTTAGGACTGATCCCCGACCAGCTATGTTTTCCCAAGGTGAGGAAATAGTTACTGTAAAACTGCAAGTCCATGAAAAGAAACCGTACCTTTTCATCATATTCCTCTTCCCTGAGCTTCTGAGACTCTGAGCTGATAAGCTGGGCTAAGTCAATTAAATCTCCCTCCTCATCCAGTGACGGAACTGTGATGCTTTCTAGCTGGGATTCATCCTGTTGTTGTTCAGCATTCATCGATTTCATCATGATTGAAAGCAAGAATCAATGATTTGTGGTGTTAGGCTAATGCATTTCTTGCTTAAGAGATCTCACAGAAAAAAGTCAATGCTTTCCAATCTTTGGTAGATGGCCAGATAACAATGAATTTAAAAATTGGGGGGTGGGGAGGAAAGTAAACTGAGTCCCTTTTTATTTTTTTTATTTCTTATTTTATTAAATCTGAAAGAAAAAAAAAATACTTAAGCTCTGACCATGACCTCTCCACTTTTCCTGTCTCACGGGTAGTGGTGTTTACGAATTGAACCGAGTCGAACATCTATAGATCGAGTTCGAGTTCGTTTGTTAAACGAACATGTTCGAGTTCGTTCTTTTGTCAAACTAACATTAATCGTGTTCGAGTTTGACTTGATAACATGAGCATAATGTTCAAGTTCGAGCTTGAGCTAGGCTCGTGAAATAAAATTTATATATACAGCTCGTGATAATGTTCGAATATACTAATTTATCTAAAAACACACCTAAAAATTCCATAATGAGAATACTAACATCAATTATAATATACATATGTCCATCACCAATACATACATTTTAAACTATATATATATATATATATATATATATATATATATATATATATATATATATATATATAGATTCACTTAACAATGTTGAATGTTCACGAACATGTTTGAATTCGTTCATTAATTAAACGAGCATTCTAATCTGCTTTGAAGCTCGGTTAGATAACATAAACGAACAAACATAAACGAGCTTTAACGAAATGAGCTCGAATGTGTTAAATGAGTCACGGGATGAGTGAAGATGTTAATGAAAGCAACCTAGTGGGCTCGTGAGTCGTAAAACATTATTTTACCAAAAAACTGAAAGAAGTCTCATTTATGAAATCTGACTTTTAATTACAGCAACAATAGACAAAATGAAAGCTCCGAAAAGTCTACATCATTTTTACACCATTTTCGGAGCTTTGGGAGCTTTCATTTTGTCTTGAGGGAGTAAATGTTTTTTTGGAGCTTTCATTTTGTCTTGGGCGAGAAAATTAGGCTAGCCAGTTGGTGTATTTTCGGAGCTTTCTTTTTGTCGAGAAATTATAGAATCTGCTCTTTCACTGCGTTTTAGCCCTGGTCTCTTGCTCGATTCTTTTCCTTTCTTCTTGCTTAACCTCTTTCTGAACTTACAGCTTCTCTTGTGATCCATGACTCGAAAAATTAAGAAATTTTTTGAAGATGGCACTGTTCATGCACCAGTTGCAGATGAACATGGGAATACGACCGATTTGCAGGATGTAGCAGCTCCAACTGGCTTCGTTGCTCTTCCTGCAGCTCAAATTGAAGATGGCAATACTTTGGAAACGAATTTGTTGCTAGATCCCTCTGATGCTCCTGCAGTGGCTGATTCAGATCCAGTGTGTGGTAGTACTATGGTTGTTGAGACAATGAGGTTGAAGTCTGGAAAGCTTGTTACTCCGGCTGTCAGCATTGCAAAAAAAAGATGAGTTCCATTGATTCTGATCCAGTAATTTTGCCTACTCTTTCAGAATTGATGCAGTTTGAGAATGTGACGAATGTTGCTCCAACTGGATTAGACATTGCTGATGGTGTTTCTTCTGTGGTTCTTTGGATTAGGGGATCGTTCTTGTGGTTTTACGACCTGCGATCATAAATAAAACGGACCTGATGTAAAAAAGTGTTCTTGATTGTGTAGAGAAAGTTTCTGTTGTTGTTCCTCTCTCTGCACCTTTTGTGATTTCAAATAAGGATGTTGAGGTGGCTGCTGGTGGTATTGCTGATGTGTTGACCCCTTGGGGTGATTTTATTGGTAAAAATGCTGCCAAATATGTGGATGATGTGGCCTCTTGGGCACAGATGGTCAAGAATAACAGGGAACAATCTGATGAAGTGGATACACTAATTGATCATGTTATCACTGAGGATATTGTGAGGTTAGAAGAAGAAGACCAGGATGATGACAGTTTGGAAAAACTTAGCCTCGTTGGCAGTTTTCCTTCCAAATTTCCTGGGAGGGATGCTGTTCAAAAAATTGTGAACACTTGGCCAAGGAAATGCAGATACATTTATCACAACTCTGGTTGGATTGTTTTTGTGTTTGAAAAAGAATCTGATCTAATGGAGGTCCTACAGGCTGGTCCTTATCAGGCTTTTGGCAAACCTATGATCTTGAAGAAAATGCCTATGCTATTTAATTTTAGTAAGGAGGCAAGTTCAGTGGTTCCTGTGTGGATTCAGCTTCCTAATATACCTTTGAGGTTATGGAAGAGTAAGGCTTTGAGTAAAATTTGTTCTTTTGTTGGATGCCCCCAGTACACTGATAAAGTCACAGCTTCAAGGAAGGTGTTGAGTTTTGCCAAGTAATCTTAGGTCTGATTTACCTTCTATCATTCCTATAACTTTGCATACTGGAAAAAGTTCTGTTACAACCTGTTCTTTATGAGGATATGGCCAAGTTTTGTACCAAGTGTCTTAGACTTGGACATAATGATGTAGGATGTATTAAGGCCTTGAAGGATGTTCATGTTCTGTATGTTGCTAGGTCTAAGCAACCTGGTGCAACAAAGCCCTCAAAAAAGAAAAAAGTGACTGTTTTAAATGCTGATAGTTCTATGGATAAGGCCCATGTTAACTCTCAAGTTCCTGTCACTGCTGTTGTTCCAGTTCCTGTAATCTACTGATAAGAATCTAGTTATTGACAAAAGAAAAGATGCTGCAAGCACAAAAGGGAAGGAGGCTGAGGAGTTGGTGGATAAAGGGGATGCTCTTGTTTCTGGCTCTAGGAAATCAAGGAAGAAGAAGAAGAATAAAGGAACAAACACTTCTGGTGTTACTGGAACTGTAAAAAAAGCAACTGATGGTGTCTCTAGAGGTAAATCACCTCTAGGTAGACAAAAATGATAGGTTTCTGGAATATTATAGGGTTCAATAAGGCTCGTAAACAATCTACTGTTGTCAAATTTCTTAGACAACATAAGATTACCTTATTTGGAATCCTTGAGACAAAGTTGTCTCAAAATAGTTTGGATAACTTCCTGCTTAGGAAAATACCTTATGGGAAGTCTGTTAATAACTTTGGTCTTCATACCAGTAAGAGGATGTTAGTGATCTGGGATCATTCTTTTGTTGATGTGGAGATAGTTGAGGTTGATGTTCAATGCATCCACTGCAAATTTAAGATTCTGGTCACTGGGGACTGGTTTCTTGTCACTTTTATTTATGGATTGCATTCTGTTGGGGATAGGAGGTCTATGTGGGATAGAATCGTGAGCCGAGTGTCCGCTCTATCCTTCCTTGGATGGTCCTGGTGATTTTAATCTTTTCTTTACTGTGTAGGATAAGATGAATGGGAATGTGCCTTCAGACTATGAACTTCAGGATGGTGTGGACTGTTGTCTGGATGCCAATTTTACTGATTTAAACTCCTCTGGTGAGTTCTTTACTTGGTCTTCTGCTGGTGTTTTCACTAGAATTGACAGGGTCTTGGTTAATGCTTCCTGGTATGATTGGAATTTGAATGCCACTGCTTTCTTTGACCCTCCTGGTCTTCATTCTGATCATTCACCCTGTAGGATCTCTCTCTTCCCTGATCTTGTTATTGGAAGGAAGCCCTTTAAGTTTTTTAATATGTGGATGCAACATGGGAGTTACCTTGATGTTCTATCTCAGTCCTGGAATCGAGATATTTTTGGCACTGCTATGTATCAACTTTGTAGGAGACTTAAAAGGCTTAAGTATCCTTTGAAAGCCTTAAATGAGAAAATTTTTGCTCACATCTCTATTAGGACTGGAAGTGCTATGAAGTTGCTTGGGGAATTACAATCACAGTTCAATCTGGGGCCTTCTGATAGCCTGTCTTCTCAGATTTTGATTCAGAAAAGGGTTTGTCATGATTTAGAGGCTGCTGAGGCTTCCTTTTTATCTCAAAAAGCAAAGGGTGAGTACATGAAGTTAAGTGATAGGGGTTCCAAGTATTTTCACTCTTTGGTGAAGAGGAACAATGCCAAGAAACACATTACATCCATCAGACTTGAGGATGGCACCTTTACTTCTTCTATGGATCAGGTTGGTGTTGCTTTTGTGGATTATTATACTGGTCTGCTTGGTACAGCAGATTCTGCTGCAACTATTGATGAAGATGTTGTTAATGCTGGTCCTAAAGTGCCTTGGGTTAGTGCTGATAATATGATCAGGCCTGTTACTGAACTGAAAATTAAGGAGACCTTGTTTTCTTCCTGTGATGACAAGTCCCCTGGTCCTGATGGTTATTCTGCTGGTTTTTTCAAAAAATCTTGGGACATTGTTGGTTCGGGTTTCACTTAATCTTTGTCTTTGGAATTTCTTTCGTAATGATGTTTGTGTTGAAACAGATAAATCATGTTGTCATTGCTTTGATTCCTAAATCTAGTCATGCTATTTCTGTTGGGGATTTCAGGCCTATCTCTTGTTGCAATGTTACTTATAAGGTTATATCTAAGATCCTTGCCTCTAGGTTATCTGTTTGTCTTCCTGATTTAATTGATGAATCCCAAACTGGTTTTGTGGATGGTATATCCATGTCTGACAATATATTCCTGTGCCAGGAACTAATTAGAAGGTATGGGGTTAAAAGGGGTGCTCCAAGATGTATGATAAAGGTTGACATCAAGAAAGCTTTTGATTATGTTCATTGGTCTTTCCTGGAATCTATTCTGAAGGGTTTTGGCTTTCCTGACAGATTTGTTAAGTGGATCATGCTTTGTGTTTCTTCTGCTTCTTACTCTTTGTCTGTTAATGGTGAGCTGAAAGGTTTCTTTCCTGGAAAAAAGGGTTTAAGACAAGGTGATCCCTTGTCCCTTTTTCTGTTTGATATTGGAATGGAGTATCTTTCCAGAATGTTGAGGATCTTGGGAGAGGATTCTGATTTCAACTTTCATGCTGGATGTCAGAATCTGAAGATCAACCATCTTGCTTTTGCTGATGATTTAATGTTATTTGCCAGGGGGACCACATATCCATTACTCTGATGATGAACTTTTATCTAAGTTTGGTGAGTGTTCTGGTCTGGTTGCTAACATGCTCAAATCTGAGTTGTTTTGTGCTAGCTTGGATGATGACACTAAGTCTGATTTGTTAGATATCACTGGTTTAAAGGAAGGGGTGCTGCCTATTAGGTATCTGGGTATCCCTTTATATGCTGTTAGACTGAATGTGGTGCATTATGATCCCTTGTTTACAACTTTGAGAAATTACTTCTGTAATTGGAAGGGTACCTCTCTTTCTTATGCTGGCAGGTTGCAACTTATTCTATCTGTTATTCAAGGTGTTTATTGTTTCTGGTTGGGGATTTATCCTATAATAGGTAGTGTCAAGTTGAAGATGGATCAAATGTGTAGAAGGTTTCTTTGGGGTGGCTCTTGCGATACCTTCAAAAACTCCTTGGTTGCTTGGGATGATGTCTGTCTTCCTAAATCTAAAGGTGGTCTAGGGATTTTCCAGTTGAATGCATGGAATCTAGCACTTCTTTGCAGGATCTTGTGGAATTTTTAGTGCAAGAAGGACTGTCTTTGGGTGAAATGGATCAGTGAAGAATATCTGGATGATGTAGACTTATGGGATTATCAGTCCAAACCTTGGTATCAGAAACAGATTATTGGACAACACTGGTTCTGCAACTGCTGCTGTGGCTTTGCTGAAATCCTGGTCTGTTGGTTCAAAGCTTTGTCCTAGGTTAGCGTATGATTTCTTTTGGACTCATGGTCCTAAATTTTGGTGGTGCAGGTCAGTTTGGAATCCTAGGGCTACTCCAAAACATTGCTTTTTCTTATGGATGTTTATGAGGAACTGCCTCCTTACTGCCTTGTGGGACATTGACTTAGTAGTCATTGATCTTTTTACAATGTGCTAAGTAGTATAACTAGATTGTCTAGGACTAGAAGTCCTTAGGAAGCCTTATACGTGAATGAACCAGGTGGTTAGAACTTAACTCATAAATAGGTATGTGGTTGTCTAAAAGCTAAAACGTCAATATCATTGGTAAGGCACGTTTCTAAATCGAAGCATGGGATTCTTACAGCCCTTTTGAGTTATGTGTCAAGGGACAACGTGTAATTTCCCACATGGAGACCTAAGTCCATGCCCCCTTGAGAGGTGCTTAATATGTCTCGGTGCATTCTCCCCATGCACATTGTCCTTTGATATTGATGTCATAAATTTATGTGCGTGAGGATGTACTATGTAATCTAGTAGAGGGTGAGAGTGATCTCAATGCAACCTATGTGGTAGAGATTGTAGAATTTACTTATTATGTATGATATGTTATTTATTGTGTATAACCGTTTCTTCTATCCCTTACTAAGTACGTAAGTTCTTACCCCTCTTCTCTCTTTTTGTTCCCACCCCGAAAAGGTGGTTGACAGGATGATGATGATTTTGTTTATGACGATGGAGTTGATAGAGTTGACGCTTGAGCTCTAAAGTTACGATGACTTGGACATTTATCTAATGCACTTTTAGTCATTCAGTTTTGAGACATAGACTTAATACCTTTTCCGTTTCATTTGGGATGTAATAGGTCGAACAACATTTATTTTGTTGTTTTGTCGTTTCAGTTTTCTTAGACGTAGATTTTGGGACTTGGTAATTATTTTGGTTGTCGGCTTTCTGTTCCGAGTAATCTTTTAGATTTAATTTATTCCACTTTACTCTGATTAATTGTTACGAGGTTTATGTATATATTAATTTTGGCAATATAAAAATTAATATATGCATGCCGGGCATTCTTTACGGATAAGTACTCGGTATCCGGAACGGGGCGTCACAGTTGGTATCAGAGCGAAAGTTCCTATCTTACGTCTAATATCGTAGTCTAAGATGAATTTTTATAAGTCTCTTTAGCAGCTTAGCTGACCCTTTCTTCTTGACACATGGCTAAGAAAACTGCAAGGATCACTAGTAAGTTAGTCCGTTAAGTAATCAATCCTTACGGATGAAGTCTTTAAACCAAACCACATCACCTAGGATTAAGGGAAACCCTTTTAAGTAAGTCTTTGGGATCGGAGTCTTATGCCTACACCTTTAAGTTGAGGTCCTCTTGGTTGAATATTCCTTACACTCCCTATTGTGATCTCTCCACTTCTTTCTACACCTCCCTACACTTTGGCTTGACCTATTCCCGTAGAGAATGATCCGACTCAACTCTACATATCCTCCACTCCCTCTTCTCACTATCGCTTGGTTTGTGTTTACCAAAATTCTTTGAACTTGCTTTGATCGAAATTTCTACACGAACTCCATATACAATTCTATCCTTCCCAAGTGCTTCTCACTCGTTTCAACTATTAGTGTTAAAGGTCTTCTGCTTTGGCACATTGTTTTCATCATCCTCGTGGTTGACTTAATCCAACACGAGTGAATGCCTTTTGTTTTGGTGTTTGCCTTTCATGTAAACCCATTTCCCCTACTCCAAAAATTCTGAAACTTTTCCGTAAGATATATCACTATTTTATCTGCAACTTCTCTTCTTACATCAATTCGATAATCATTATGGATCATTCATAAAATTTATGTTGACGCTTGGACACTCATCCGGAAAAAATCTGCAACATCACTTTCACTTCTTCTCGGGCGGAACCAGAAAAATTTTCGGGTGGTCTTGGTATATAAACCGCAAAAAGCTAAAAAAATCCGGAAAAAATAAAAAATGTTGGTAGTGGGAATTGAAATTACAACCTAGAATTATGGAGACTTTAAAGGGTTTGTTCTTAAACCACTAGGATATAAGGTCTTTTGTTCAAGAAAAAGACACATAACATACTAATATTAACACTATTACTACAATAATAAAAATTTGGGGGGGCTTGGGACCATATGTGGGGGGCTTGTGACCATTTGGGGGGCTTGAGACCACCCCGGCATAAAGTGGGTCCGCCGCTTCTTCTTCTGCTTTTGAATAGGTTAACCACATTCAAATGACCTGAATTTTTGACACATTGCAGACAACACTTTTATCTATAACTTTCCTTTTGGTATTAAGCTCAAATTCCTTTTCGTTTGATCGCAATCTGCAATTCAAATCAGAGTTTACTAATCTGGAAATTCTGACAGCTTGTGCATTCGGCAAAAATAATTGTTTTTGACCGACTTCTTCTTATCCAAAAATTCTAATATTTTGCTGTCACCTAGGAAACTCCAGAATCTATATCTTATCTCCTTTGATCGTGCGCAAAATCCTTTTGGTTTGGGCTGCACAAGTCGATAATATCATATCCGGAATAAAATATCATTGACAACAGCCTAAAAGGAATCCTCACCTCCTTGAATTAGGGTTTGGGCTAAGAGAGTAATAACTTATGATTGTGATGTTTTAGAAGTTTCCTCAAAGTTTGATCTTCTTCTAGAGTAAGTCTCATAGTAGGATGTTTGTAAGGCTAACATTATGGTTTCTTTTGCAGTTATAAACAAGCACAAAGACGTTACCTTCCAGTATGCCATGTTTGAAGTTCAAAACCTTTTATGCCTTTTCTAGTAAATTACTTCCATTCGATTCCTCACTTGAGGTATTTGAGTTCAATAACTTCTCGCCATCTTCAGTCACGAATTATCTCAGAAACATATCTCCTTAAGCCTTCCTTTGTGAACAAGTTCACTCAT
Source organism: Gentiana macrophylla (assembly GCA_026214975.1). Lineage (NCBI taxonomy): Eukaryota > Viridiplantae > Streptophyta > Magnoliopsida > Gentianales > Gentianaceae > Gentiana > Gentiana macrophylla. The sequence goes on along the minus strand of CM047808.1, from coordinate 92,427,016 downwards.
TCTTACTTTTCAAAATCAAAGAAACAAGTTCTCTCTAATGTTGCATTGTTGTATTTCATTCCTCCTTTCAAATCCAAAATTGATTAAATCTCCTAATGACAAAACATTCTTCTTACTTGTGTTCATTCTCATCTTCCCTCCTAAGGGTAGTGTTGATATTGTAAGCTTCTCATCTAATGTTGCCTGCTCTTTCAAGGTATGCATCTCACCATCTTTCCATTCAGGTCTTTAAAGCCTATTATGACATACATTTTCAATTACTTACCCTTAACCTTTTGACAATCTACGCTAAACCAGTTCAAGCAGAAAGTAGTCTCTGCCAAGATGCCTTCCGAACCTATCTTGCCAACCAACATATGGACTCCACAGTCTTATTAATTTCAATTCAGATTAATGCACCTTGCGCCTTTTCAACTTTAAATCTCTTTCAGGCCATTTAGAGCCATGAACCACCGGACACACCTTTTGGCATTCCCTCTTATATCCTTGTGGTTCTATAACAATTTTGTTAAACCAGTTGAAATTTCTGTTATGTTTTAACCTTTTAGTTCCCTCATAAGGAATAACCTTAAGCATTTATTCTTTGGCATTGTTCTACACCTCTCGAGTAGTGCAACTTTGAACCCTTGAATTGGACCGTCAATGATTTTTTTTTCACCTCTTTTGGAAGTTTAAATTAATTCTACGAAGTCAAACTCTATCCGACATTTCTTAAGTGTCTTTCATCCTTCACAGAAAAACTTGGTTATCGCATACTCTTCTTTTCAATACTTTTGATTTACCTTTACATTACCTTGACAAAGTTTCTATCTCATTTCAATCTTGAGATAACCTTTCTTTGACTTGTACAAACTTGGACACTTTTTGACAAGTTTTTATTTCATTCTAAGACTTTTTTGGTATGCTCATTTTGGCACCTTAGTATCTTCACGTTGAGATTCTTGCTCACTTCTTAATTTCTCGGTTGTTTATTCTTTCAGGTGCTCGACCTTGCACTTTTGCCTTGTTCTTTTGTTGTGGAATGATTCCTTTACGACATTCATGCAAACTGAGGACCTTCCTAGTTCACTAACAACCATTTTGTTTATCAAATCGTTAACGACTAAGGTCACTTGCCAGACGTTCTCAAGTCCAATATTCTTTTCCCCCTTATATTAGATGTTCACAAGTCCATCATGTGATGTTTCCCTTAATGTTCCCACCTTCTAAGGGCTTATATAAGAGCTCATTATCTCCCTTTCAAGTGGCCCGAGTTCTTTTGCAAACCAACGTATCTTGCATAATTCAAATTTCTTAAAAGAATTTCATCTGCAAGATAATCCTTTTGCTTCTTCTTTGGTGGTCATCTTTTATACTATGACATCACGCTCATCCTTCAATCTTGAGCCAACTTCAAACTTCTCTCGATCTTGAGTCATCTTGTTTTGTTTGTAACCCATGCAACCTCTCTTGTTTTGAGAACTTATTGACTCATCTTCAGCTTACCAGGGACATGCCATCCTGGTGCTCAACTTGTCACTTTTTAACTTTATTTATTTTCCAAGCTAACCCTTATTGGCATAAGGATTGGATCAAACCGTCAGAGAGAAATTATGGAAAATGTGTGTTTCTCCTTCCCAAGAAGTCTCAGAGATCTTTCATCTGGGATCCTTGCAGTCCTACAACAAGCTTGTGCCGTAGTGATGGAAGTTGAGATCAAACAGAGTCAATCGTGTCAAGAGTTGCGGACCAGTTGGAAAGTTTAAGCATTTGATGATTCCTTCAGGAAACGGAAGTAAAGTGCGTTGTACCGTTGATTTCAAGACTCGGGACAGCGGATGAGATCGCGAAGAAGCTAGACGAAGATTTAAAGATAGTGGTCGGGGCCAAACCAACCAGTGGTTGCGAGATTGATGAAGATGGCAACACCTAGCATCAGAATCTGCCTTGTATTCCAAATGTGGAAGATTTGATGAAGACAACGGACAATGAAGCCCTCAAGATAGCGTTGTAGTTCATCCGGGAGCAACCAAGATGTGCAGAGAGTTGAAACAGTACTACTCATAGCCCTTTATGAAGATAAAGATAGCAGAGTTGCCCACAACACCAACTACCACACCAGCATCCAGATGCCACCTTTTGAAGCTCTGCATGGAAGAAAGCATAGAACGCCGGTTATCTTGGATGAAGTGGAACAAAGACATATTACATGACCAGAGTTGATACAACAAGCCAACGAGGAGATTGAAGTGGACCGTGGCAACCTCGAGATGGCTCAATATAGGTAGAAGAGTTGGGAAGATGGAAGAAGAACACTGTTAGAGTTTGAAGTTAAAGATAAAGTGTATCTGAAGAAATTCCAGTTAAAGGAGTAAGACAGCTCGGGAAGACAGGCAACTAAGCCCCGATTATGAAGGCCCTTACATGATCTTGCCTAAAATTGGACCTTTAGCTTATCCATTTGGAGTTACCAGAATCCCTTTCACGAGTTCATGACATCCTTCATGTGTCAATATTAAAGAAATGCTTAACCGACATTGATGTGGAAGCAAAAATGAAATGCTTGAAGAGAACTTGACCTACAAGGAAGAATCAGTTGCACCTCTGAGCAGAAGAGGAAGACAGTTAAGAAGGAAGACGTAAAACTACTCTTGAATCGGTGGAGCAGTCACACACTGGCAGAGGCGACATGAGAGTTAGAAGACGACACGCTTTGTGAATCTCCAGAGTTCAAGTACCTCCCAATCATGTTCAGTTTCGAGGACGAAACTTGTGTTAAGGGGGGAGAGATGCAACACCCCGAAAATCCAAAAAGGGTATAAATGTAAAACGGGAATTTATTCATTAATTTCCGATTTTTTATTTTTATTTTACCTAAAATAATTAATTAAAGGAAATAATTAATTATGGATTAAAGGATTTTAATTAAGGGTATTTAAAAGGGAATATCTCTAATTAGTCATTATTCACATTACATAAGTTTTCTGAAAACGGAAGTAGGAGGGCGACGCATTAACAGAGAAAAGAGAGAGACGTAAACTCGAATCACGAAGCTAAACGGTTGACAATTTGTGCAGACACCTGTAGAAGAATTTGATCACCACGAGAAGACGATCGTTTGGATAATAATCATTTTGTAAACGGTAAGATTTCAACCTTAGCCCTAAAATCTAGATTTATACGTTCTTGAGTTAAAAACAGAGTTTTTATGGAATAGAAAGGTTGCCTAATCACAGTGGAATGATTTATGATAAGGAGTGGAGTTGCGTTTACTTTCAAGTTTGCGTAGGAGTGGAGTTGCGTTTACTTTCAAGTTTGCGTAGGTTTGTTCGTAGGAGTGGAGTTGCTAGGTTTGTTCGTAGGAGTGGAGTTGCGTTTACTTTCAAGTTTGCTTTCAAATTCGTTTTTGAAAGATCAAAGATAAGGAGGTGTTCTTAAACGGATTTGTTGTTCAACCGTATTTAATTATGTTTTATTTGTTAATTATTGTTGCTGTTATTGTTGCTAAAGATTTGTTTTTTTATTTTATTTTTATATATCGCCGTGAACTATTGTTGAAAGAAGGGAAAATTAGGACATGATGCATATTGATGTATATATGTTGCCGTAGGAAAAGAAAAAATATAATAAAAATAGGGGGAATGAGGGAGAAGGATGAAATATTTCATCAATTAAGTAGAAGACAGATCTTTTGAAACTTTTGCATAAAGGACAAAATTATTTATTCATCATCGAAATTCACTTGTGTTCAAATTCACTTATTTAAATTCATCATTAAAATTCATCGTTAAAATTCACTAATTTTCAAAATTCGTTGTCGAAATTCACTAATTTTCGGATTCACTTCATTAAAATTCACCACAAAATTCACCGATTTCGGGATTCACCGAGAGATTCACCGATTTTCGGATTCACTTTGTTTGTCCTTCTCGCTATAAAAATTATGCAGTTGTCTTTCTCCCTATAAAAAATATGTAGCTGTCCTGTTACTTAAAATTATTTCAGATTGTGTCCTTATCCCTAATTTTCCAATAAAAATAAGATGAACCTAGCAGACTCCTCCGTAAAGGTTTAGGGAAAAAAAAAAGGTTTAATTATGTTTTTATTTTTCTTTCTCCTTCTTCCAGAATAAAATTATGAATTTATTTTCTTGGAGGAAAAAAGAATATAAAATGCAAGGGTGATAAAACATGCATCTAAAATCGATACAATGAGATGATATAATGTGTAAGCCTTTCAAATGAATGGATGTTGTAATAGGTATAAAGGTGCTTGTTGGGCGCCAAAACACCATGTTCCCCTTATTTTGATGATTTTGCTTGTACGTGATGTTTTTGAATGTTGTGCATGCTTTTGAGGGCATTGAATGATACTTTGCAACGTTTAACTTCGACTTCTGGCACCCTTGGTATCAAATCGCACCACAATTGAGACTATCTGCGGGGAGAAGGTGGGAGCACCGGAAGGCGTTGTTTAGGCCTTGTGGGACTTTGACTTAGTAGTCATTGATCTTTTTATAACGTTCTAGGTAGTATAACTAGATTGTCTAGGACTAGAAGTTCTTAGGAAGCCTTATACGTGAATGAACCAGGTGGTTAGAACTTAACTCGTAAATACATATGTGGTTGTCTAAAAGCTAAAACGTCAATATCATTGGTAAGACACGTTTCTAAATTGAAACATGGGATTCTTACAGCCCTTTTGAGTTATGTGTCAATTGACATCGTGTAATTTCCCACATGCAGACTTAAGTCCATGCCCCCTTGAGAGGTGCTTAATATGTCTCGGTGCATTCTCACCATGCACAGTGTCCTTTGACATTGATGGAACAAATTTATGTGGGTGAGGATGTACTATGTAATCTAGTAGAGGGTGAGAGTGGTCTCAATACACGCTATGTGGTAGAGATTGTAGAATTTACTTGTTATGTATGATATGTTATATATTGCAGATAACCGTTTCTTTTACCCCTTACTAAGTACGTAAGTACTTACCACTCTTCTCTCTTTTGTTCCCACCCTGAGAAGGTGGTTGACAGGATGATGATGATTTTGGTTATGACGATGGAGTTGATAGAGTTGACGCTTGAGCTCTAAAGTTATGATGACTTGGACATTTATCTTATGCACTTTTAGTCATTCAGTTTTGAGACATAGACTTAGTACCTTTTCCGTTTCATTTGGGATGTAATCAGTCGAACAACATTTATTTCGTTGTTTTTTCGTTTCAGTTTTCTTAGACGTATATTTTGGGACTTGGTGATCCTTTTGATTGTCGTTTGACTTTCTTTTCTGAGTAATCATTTATATTTAATTTATTACGTTTTTACTCTGATTAATTGTTACGAGGTTTATGTATATATTAATTTTGGCAATATAAAAATTAATATATGAATGCCGGGCGTTCTTTACGAATAAGTACTCGGTATCCGAAATGGGGCGTCACATTTTCATCAACAACATTCTCTTTCCGTAACCCCTTCCCCTTCTTCCCACCACTACCAGACTCATTTTTCAAATACATACCTATGCTAACTTGCCCAGGATTCGTATCATTATCCTCATCACGCAGATGAAACTCCTCCGGCCCAGTAACTGAAGCAGTTTTTCACCAATCTTTTCCGTGGATTTGATTTGATTCGTTGTGCACCAAACGAATTGGGGAGATAATAATGCCGGTAATAAAAATGCCGTTCAATTAGATTCAGAAATGCTTTTCCGGCGATGAAGTAAAAGGAGTGATAATTGAAAATAAGGGTAAAATGGTCCATGACCAATAATGTTGTCTTATTGCAACTAAAAAAGGGTTGTGGATTAAAACTTAATTGGGTAGTAAAAACCGGATTATTCCCCAATTTTCTCTTAATTAAATTAAAAAGTAAAAAAACAACGAGTAAAATAAAAGGATAAGTTTTAACAATAATATACCGCTCTAGCAAGTAAAACAAAAGGATAAGTTTTAACAATAATTTGTTTTCCCTAAAAAGTGTTTCTTCCTAATTATTATTTTTATTAATTAATTTTATAAAAAACAACGATTAAAATAAAAGGTAAGTTTTAACAATATTATACCGCTATAGTAAGTAAAACAAAAGGATAAGTTTTAACAATAATTTACCGCTATAGAATTTTTCCCACGATTAATAAAGTTTTACGACTTAAAAAAAAGTTTTACTATCCTAAAAAAAAAGGTTAGAGTCCATAAGGACATGTTTTAATCTAAAATGGTTGAGAAGGACAGTTACTATATGTGTTACTACATTTTTGTACATGTGTTACTACATGTTTGTCCTTCTTAACCATTTTAGATTAAAATATGTCCTTCACAACCTTTAACCTTAAAACAAATGTTTTGCAGAAAAAAAAGGTTATGTGTTACGGACCCGAAAGAAAATCAACAATCAAAACAAATCAATTAGTGCTATAATATTATTTCAACGATTAACGCTGCATACATTAATTTTCATATTTTAATCGTCTAAGAAAACATATGAATACTAATATATCATAGCAACCAAAATAATTTAGGAATAAGATCGTGTATTGTAATGTATCATAGCAACTTTAAATAATTTAGGAATTTCACCTATAATATTGTTGGCGGAAATAATCTTGCCATCACACACATAGATTCTATTGTTTTTTTTAGAAGAAAAACCAATCTATTAATTATTATCCGCCGAACATGCTAAAATTACATTCGAAGGGGGAGACGAGCCCAAAGAAACGCTTCCTACTAACTCCAACCCTTTTTTAGCCAACAGATGCGCTGAAAAATTTCCGTTGCGCTTAACAAAGGAAAAACTAAAATAAGAGAAACAAGCTAAAAAGGTACGACTCCTCAACAATATTTCCCAAGTCCGATAAATCTTGCATTTCTGCTATCATCTTCTGGCACACAGTAAGGCAGTCTGTTTCAAAGATCACTTTAAAGAAGCCCCATTGAATCGACAGAAAAATCGCATGACACACCGCTAAAGCTTCTCCTACTCCAACAACATAGTGTCCTTCCAACTTCAGGATTGGGGAATAATGACATTCCTATCACGAACTAATCCTCCAATTGATGCTAAACTTCCACTAAAAGCCGCGTCGATGTTGAATTTAACCACGTCATCACAAGGGGGAGCCCATACAGTCGGGTGGGGCTACTCCGATTGGTAGAGTATATTTTTTTGTAACAACAATGAAATTCTCTATTGCCTCATGTTGGTCCCTTTGAAAGGCTAACACAAGTTTAGAGGGGGGTGAATAAACTTGTCCCTAAAAACTGGATTTTAAACAAATTAAGGTTCAGTTATAACTTGTGTTGAGTTAAGCTGACTGAGCTGAGTTTAAGTCAAACCGACTTAAGCAAAACTGAGTCAACCGGCATCGGATATAATTCTAGCCTTTTACTTGATCTTGTTATTCTATGCGGAAGCTGAGTGTGCTAAACTGAATTCTGGTGAATGTCAGTTTGTGAGCAGTGAGGTGTATAACAATCAATTCTCAGAATGCTGTAAATAAATGCTGAGTAAGTATATAAATGCATAAAGTAAATGAGGCAAATATTATAGAGGTTCCGTGGTGTAATCCTGTAGCCTCTCTTCCTCGTGGTGTAGGAGGAAAAATTCCAATAGAACTTCTTGAGGTGAGTCATACAAAAAGTCCTAAACAATAGTCATTGGCTAATCCTAGCTAGCTTCACTATCTAAACAGTTGCAGAACAGGTAGAATTGCGGCTATTTAATGTCTTGAACACTGGGTCTTTGAAGGGTTACGTATGCCTCTTCACCACCGCCACCACAAACACAACATCTACCATTCGCTCAGTGTGACAATCGTCCTTGGCAAAACCTTCCCGGTTTGCTTCACAGTCTGAACCTTTGATTAAGAATCAAAGTTGGGTTGAGAATCAATAAATTGATTTTTGTTTGTGGTTCTTCTAAGTGTATGATTCTTGATAAATCTGTGTAGCTTGAACACTTGGAAGATTTCTAGATAGATCTTGTTATCGCAGATAATGATATCAATTCGAATGAACTTAGACTTGTGCACACAAACTGCATGTTGATCTTAATAATTCGGTATTTTATTTTTGGTGCAAAGTCCTCTATTTATAGTGTAAGATTCAACGTTCATCTTGCTTGAATTCGAATTGTATCAACGGCTATTTTGTAACGGCTATATTTTGTGACCGTTCTGATGTGTCAGTATTTCATCCAATAAAAGTGCTTCCTTTACAACGTTCGACTGTACTATCAGTTTGTTGGATGAATGACTTATAAAACTGAGTTTCCTAATCAGCTTTATACTGTGTTTATCAGTTGTCAGTTTCTTGACTGACTTGGAGCATTAACTGATATTTTACTCTTCTTCAAATATCAATACTCCAGCTTTTCATCTGATTCCAAACAAATCATCTAAGAATTCATTGTCCTTATGACTCTTAGGTCTTCATACAAGATCCATAAAGTCAGTTCAGGTCACCACAAACTTGCCTGAGTTCTAACTTTACAGTCTCGACATGTAAACCGAGTTTGAACCTCTCGCTCTTCAATCTTGTATAATCGAGTCTCAGGACCCTCGCTTCTTCATCAACTAAGTTTGAACCCTCAGTTCTTCAATCTTCTAGATAAGCCAACCGAGTTTGTGTCCCTCAGCGAACTTATCTTCTTCAATTCCATATTGGTGTAGTCTGAGTCAGTTTGTCAGTTTGTTTATCTTGACGATTTCCAGTTTTCTAAATGACTTCCAGTTTTTAATTTCACGACACTCTAACTATTACAGTGCTTGTCTGATGTAACCTATACAAATATCAGACTCTAGTAAAACTTATACATTCAGTTCTAGACATCTTTTAGCTTTCACTTTAACAGCTAGCTTCAGCACTCTATCAATGAGGTTAAGATAATAATTTGAATAAATTTGATGAATTATCATCAAAATATAAATTTTATTTCCAACAATTTGCCCCTTTTTGATGATGCCAAAACTCTCCCTAAAAGAAAAGCTTAAAGATCAAAACAATGTAAAACAAGGTAAAACTAGAAAACTGGATTTCATTAGAATATGCAAAAACTGTAATAGTTACACTTTGTTCAAGTAATTTTAACTAGAGACTAAGCTCTTTTTTGTGCTTTTTGTGTAACTGTGATAAACTTCTTTTCTTTGTCATGAAGATGATAATCATACTCTATCTTATAGTCTTCCTTAGTAAAAGTATTATTATAGTCCACTTGTTAGGAAATCTACGCGGGAACGCAGTGGAATTCAAAATATTGATTTCCTTTTACCCAAGATCGACTTCGTTTAAGCAATAAACAAATAAGTAGTAGACGGTGGTTACCTTGGTTGATCTATAAGATCGACTCTTTGACCATCTAGGGAGAGTAGTTCTGCATAGAGCCGCCCAAGTGTTCGGCCTCTACCGCTAGTCCACACGAGCACCTCGCCGGAATCCCATCATGGATTGCTATTGGAAAACTCCGGTTGCTAGACCGGCCCTTTTCTCCTCTCTCCAACTCTCTAAAGGATGCTCTCTATTTTACACAAGAATTATTAGTTCTTGGAATTGTGATGTACAAAAGAGCTTGATACCCACACCATATTTATAGTGTGTATGGCGCCAAGTATAAGAGTGGAGGAGAAAAAAACATTTTCCCAATAAAATAAGGAAAATATAATTGATTGATTTATCTCATTTAATTTAATATCTTATACTAATTATTTCCAATATATTGTCAATATATTATATTGACTATATTTATTTTATTATCATAAATCTATTTTTCTCAAAATCAATTAATATCTAATATTAATATTATGGTAATCTTATTAATTAAATTGCACAAGTCAAATATATCCGATATATCTAAACTTGCGCCACATGCATATGTGCACATATTTAATTACATGATCAACTATTTTGGCAATGTCACAAGTGTCATACACACAATTTTCGCTCACATTTATAAATACTATATATATATATATTTAATTAATCAACATAATTAATATCTTGTATTATATTTATTCATAATAAATAAATACCACCATATTAATTTACCACTATAACCTTTATAGTCGTGAGATAAAACTTTCTTTATTTGGTTATCAACTATAACAACATTTTAATCCGGCTAGATGTTCTTATGTGTGTGACCCGATAGGCTTCCGAATATGTTGGCCGTAGACACAAAGTGCAAATTACAAAAATTCCCTTCATGACTAACGATCATGGGATAGCGTCTAGCAACACACCGTGACCCCCAATCATCGGAAGAGTCAAATGCAATGACTACTACCTTTCATGTGAAACAGTTACCGTGTAACTTACAATCCTATCGCTGTAATAATATCCATACGGTCGTACGTCGAGTGTCAAACATTAACGACCGTATCTTATAATTTGGATATCATGCTCTCTCGAAGTAACTCGTTTACTCCCACTTTGCAAAGATTCACGAGAGTAAGACATTCCTTATAAGAAGGCCATTTCAAATATTCGATCCCAATCATAGGATACGCGATTCCCGGACGACCAATCATGTATACTCCGCATGCTTCAGTATCACACCCAATCACTACCGCGTGATCGCCCCGTGGCTAGGGGAAACCTCAATAGTGTCAAAGCATGACAATCCACACCGTGATGCCATGAAGACTCCGGTCCAAAGGATAATTACACAACCATCACATAGTGTGACACTTATCCGTGTAAGTGGGTCAGTCTAACGTACGCATTCTCGTGCAGTCCAAGTGTCTCTACACTTCGATAGAAGAGATCTATCCCTGCCCTTAAAGACAGAAGACATCTAATATGTGCTAGCCTGTTCATACTATCAATGCCCTGTTTAATAGTACATCATCCTAGAGACATTTAAGTATCAAACTTATTAAAGTGATTAGAGATCTCATCAACCATAATCTCCTATCATGGTTTTTCTATCACAGTTTAATACTAAGGACGTTATCATATAACAATTCATTATTGGTTCTTTAAAAGAACATATATATGACAACAGAAAAGCCATTTAATATATGTATAAACATAAAGAAATAGTATAAATGATCCGACCCGGTCGGATCCGGTCCAACCCGATTGGGTTTAGGACACTATTTCAACAATCTCCCACTTGGCCTAAATCCAATCACTCGCACACACAAGACCAAGTTGAAACACAAGAATCTCATGCAATACTCGCAACTAGCCCTAGCCATAAACGGATCGCTATCCGTGGGGACTCAGACTATCTTCATATCATGTTCCAAATGACCAAGTCAAAGGCAGCGCCTCATCACACACACGAATCTCTGACGAGACCCTGGTCCTTGCTTCAAGCAATGAATCCACTTACTACATCACTATATAGAAAAGGTGGAAGAACCGCACAAGGTTCGGAATGAACCTTCTAGATCCATGTCTCTTGCTCCCATTTGTGCCTCTAAGGCACTACTGTGTGTTTTGCCTACTTGTAGAATTTACAGTGACCCATATGCTAGAACATTTCCAGCTCACTGTATCACTTAATCAAAGTGACTGCAAACCCAGACAGTAGCTCCCACTCGCCTTCATAAGACTCAGGATATACGTCTATATAACTATATTTATTTAATTCCAAGTTTCAATAAACTAGGAAATCATCCTTAACTTGTTTAAGGATATTCTCGACCTTCACCAGATCTACTTTCATACTTGCTCATGACTATTCATGGAGTATGAACATTCGGCATTTTTTTTATGATGGTTCCTATCGCAGTAGCAAAGGGGAACCTTCCATAAGTATCATCTTTCACCTTATCTTTAGGACGAACGTCCTAACATAGATAGATCTTGAGAACACTGGCTAGCAGTATCCCCTGTCGTGATCTATGCTAAACTATAATCTACCAGCAGTTAAATCTATCACCATAGATTCTTATTTCTAAAATAAGAACTGCTAATCCAAGTACTTTTGTAAAGACCTTGAACTACCAAACATTAATTGACCGTGACATGGGGTATTAATTCTCGAGAGAGATATCTAATACCTTGCTCAAAAATCATAACACACTCCCGCTATCCATCTTGCACATTGGGCATATCCTTCTTTTGACTAAATCAAACTCCTTTGATTATCAAACAAAGAAATCGTCTAGAGAAACTTGTTTGAGTCCATAAATGAATCTCGTAGGCTTACATATCATGTCATCGTCTATGAACATCGAGCTTTCTGCCCAACGTCTTCAACACTATCATATAGCCATGATACGAAGTTATAACAAGCATCATCTGAATAGAACTGGCTCAGGCTCATTTGCGATAAAGGTAATTACAAGGTTTACACCCCGCACTTCGGCCGTCACTATATAGCCTTGATGGTAATCATATTACTATCCATGTCAGCCTTTCAGGGACACTCCCCTTAGGTAAGACAGACTAGGTTCACAACCTGGTTGTCACTGATGGAATCTAATTCAGACATTATGGCTCCTGGCCATATCTCTCAATCTTGCCTTTCAAACATTCTTTCACAAGTCATGAGATATTCATTCTTCAAGATGAACATACCAGCAGCCTTTTCAGGCTTCAGGTTAACCATAGACTTACAGAACTTTTGTGTGCACTGAGCAGTGATCTACACCTCATCGCTATGCGGCGTCTGCTCATGTTCCTATGGTTGAATATGTCTTTGTGGTTCTCAAACTCTTTTGAGATCTGAATCTACTCCCACTGTTTCTTTTGGAAGAAACACTTCCTCTAGAAGACAGCATGTTTGGAGACAAACACATTTTGCTCCGCGGACGAGTAAATAATATCTAGCGTACTTGCTAAGATATTCCACAAAGTTGCATATGCCGTACTAGGCTCCAAGCCTTTCTGACTTTGCCTATGACAACCTCAAATCATCGGTTAAGATAGATTCAACATTATCCCCTTCCATATCCAATATGGAATTTATTCAACCTTTATTCTTTGGAACTCGGTTAAGTATAAGGGCACTATCCCGAACAGGTAAGGGATACTTCGCATGGCTTGCATCACACCTTATCATATAAAGTGTTGTTTCCATTTCAAGAGCACAATCCAATTGTGTATCCAAAAATGGTATCCTTCAAGGGAGAATCTTATTCCCTTTCAGACGACTTCTGAAACACCCTTCAGGTATTAATTACTTCAATCTAATTGAAGGTTAATCCCTAAGTAGCTTATCAATCTTATATTCGTATTAGCTCGAACTTTTCGGGCTTTCCGAATTGTTGTACTTCAATAAGTACATTCAACTATTTCCAAAAATAGTCATAGAGATTAACAAACAATTATTTGTGGCATTAATTGTCATAAGCCAACAAACATCGGTATGTTTAGGCTTTAGACAATTTTTCTAGAGTTTACAACCCTTTTCATAAAAGGGTATTTTAGTCATCTTTAGATAAGATACGTATTACCCACATGATTCATAATCATATGGTTCAACATCATCAGAGTGACGTTTAATTACACGCTTCCCTTCCAGAGAGACTATGTCTAGAACAACCACAAATATTAAGGATAATAGCCACACAAACATTTAGTTGAGATCTCATCACATATATCAACTATATAATGACAACAATCCATATCTGTATTCAATCTTTCTAACTTAATCACACTCGTAAGTTATCATATGTCTTAGAGTTGACTTTGAACTTAGATAGATTTATCTCAACTCATTTGCCTAGAATAGAAACTTCAATAAGTTCTCTATTCAAGCACATGCCCTAACTTTCTTTTTAATCCTTCAAGCACTTGTAAATATTTCTTAGTGTAGTCTTCATAAGACTTAAGAAAGATCACAAGAGCTATGTCTTTTATTTCCTTTCATAAAGAAAATCTAAAGTTTATTAAATAGTTTATTTAACCTTTTGAATCGTATTCAAAACATTGACTATTTAATTAACCTTTAAGCAATGATAGAATTAAGTCGATACTTAAATTCTACAATTTTGAAAACAACCTTTCCAAAATTAGATGTGGTCATTCTTATCCAACGTTTGAATTAATTGTCATTGTATGACTGAATGATCATCTTGGATCGTATCCAATATATGATTAATTCGTTGAAACTTATTTCAAATGGTTTAATCATATCATGAGCTTCTGCTTTCATTAATAATTAAAGTCTTGGAGCACTGCATCTATTATGTAGTTTCCATGTCTCTAACTACTATAACGGGATTGCTCGTGTCATTGCTTATTTTAAAAGGATTAAAATTACTTAACCATATTTGAGAACGTTTCTCAAAAGGTAACAGTCATAATTTGGTTTTACTAATCGAGAATAAAACATAAATATAAAGTTTGCTAAAACTACAACATAAAAATGAAAATAAAAGAGTGTTGTTGTTTATACACGCAAAATCAAATATGGTCTTTGGGATTATGATTTTGCTCCCACTAGTCAACTACTCCCAATTGACTTTCAAGATTTTTTTTCAAAACTCTTTAGTGGCCAAGATCCCATCTGGTTACCCCGATTCCCGACGAGGGCCGATCAACCGGAATAATTCGAAAGGTATGTAACTCTTAAAAATCACATCTCTATGTGACTCTTGGTGGTTGACAAGTCAACTCTTTGACAATGCACATCTTTATGTGGTAGTCAACCCCTTGCCTCTAGAATAAGACGGTCCTGACGAGGGCCAATCACCGCAATACTCTAGTCATGTCATAACCCAATATTCACGAGATCTCATACGATCATATCTCAATAACGACGATATACCCGTGGTAGGTCAACTCCCGACGAGGGCCGATCAGTTGGATCCGAACAAAGGCTCTTCACCGTCGCTATAATATTGGGAGACAATTTTCGACTTGATTTTTGTTGTGGAAGTATTTACGTAAATTAATTCGCTTAATTAATTTTAATTACGGTCTCATCAAATATATCTGTCTCTATAGACATACATCCTACACATTTATCTAGATCGTGCCTAGTCATGCATCTATCGTATCATATAAAATAAATACAAGCACAAAATAAATAAATGCGTAAAGTAACCGGTATGATCATGGACTTTTCCTAGGTGCGGTTTCGAATACAAACTGACGAAACCGCGGGTCGCATTCTAAAGGTAGCTGCAACCGTCAATAGGCTCTTTAATGTTCCATTCTCCAATGGGATCTTTATTTTCGTCTTTCTTTGATCTTGATCTTCTGCTCCATTCTTGTTACATTTGATTCTATCTAATAAAATAAATACACCCGCCGCACACCGCAGAGCTAACGGAATGGGATAAATACGAAAATAAACTAGGCCACGTTCTTCATAACGGCCTGGGACAATTTTTAAACCAATGAAAAATTAAATCATTCACATCTATCCTATCGGTTGAGTCCATGATCATTCGGGTCCATATAATCATATTATATCTACTATATCTAATCCATACAATAAAATCTTATGAAAAAGATAAAATTAAAATTTAACTACTTTCGTCTTAATTAATCAATTAACATTTAATCTATTAAATAATTTTATCCAATCAATTAACTAATTAACATTTAATTAATTAAATGATTTTAATCGAAATAAAATTAACGATTAATTTTAAACGATTTTAATTTTAATTTTAATTAATTAGAACTATTCCAAAAATAATTCAAAATTAAAATTATGTCTCTTTTGTTTCTTTCCTTTTGATTCGTAATCGCGGGATGCATTAGTTTCATAAATCAAAAGGCATCTTTCTAAACCAAATTTGGTTTAGGCACAGCCACTTTCCAAAATCAAAATTTTGAAGTAACACAAACTAAGCGCTTTTACAAATCAAATATTTGAAAGGCGCTGGCTTTATTCCAAATCAAATATTTGGAAATGCCAAATAAATTTGGTTTAGGCCTAGCCACTTTCCAAAATCAAAATTTTGGAAAGGGCCTAGGCCTATTCCAAATCAAAATTTGGAAAGACCAATATTTTATTTAATATGCCTGGCCACTTTCCAAAATCAAAATTTTGGAAGTGGCCTAGGCCTAGGCCTTTTCCCAAATCAAATATTTGGAAAGGGCCTTGGTCAATTCCAAACAGAGTTTGGAAAAGCCAATATTATTTTAATGCCATGTGACATCCCAATGGCCCAAACTATTTGAACCATTGGTTAGCCACATGACACAACTAAACAAAGAGATATTAATCACAACTATGAACAATATTGAATCACAAATACACAAAACAAAACCAGGGGCCACCGCATCACACCAGCAACCGCCGGCGGCCCGGAGGCCGCCGCCGCCGCCGCCGCCGCCGATCACACGGTGGTGGTGCCGCCGCCGATCGGCCGAGGACCACCAAGGCAGCCCTTTTTTTTTCGTGTATCAATTTTGCAAATCAAAAAATATTTCATCTTTTAATTACGTGATTAGAACGATAAAATTAACTACGCAAAATAATATGCTTATTGCTTAAGCTCGAAGCTCGCTCTGCTACCACTGTTAGGAAATCTACGCGGGAACGCAGCGGAATTCAAAATTTTGATTTCCTCTTACCTAAGATCGACTTCGTTTAAGAAATAAACAAATAAGTAGTAGACGGTGGTTACCTTGGTTGATCTATAAGATCGACGCTTTGACCGTCTAAGGAGAGTAGTTCTGCATAGATCAGCCCAAGTGTTCGGCCTCTACCGCTAGTCCACGCGAGCACCACGCCCGAATCCCATCATGGATTGCTATTGGAAAACTCCGGTTGCTAGACCGGCCCTTTTACCCTCTCTCCAACTCTCTAAAGGATGCTCTCTATTTTACACAAGAACTATTAGTTCTTGGAATTGTGATTTACAAAAGAGCTTGACACCCACACCATATTTATAGTGTGTATGGCGCCAACTATAAGAGTGGGGGAGAAAAAAACCTTTTCCCCATAAAATAAGGAAAATATAATTGATTGATTTATCTCATTTAATTTAATATCTTATATTAAATATTTCCAATATATTGTCAATATATTATATTGACTATATTTATCTTATTACCATAAATCTATTTTTCTCAAAATCAATTAATATCTAATATTAATATTATGGTAATCTTATTAATTAAATTGCACAAGTCAAATATATCCAATATATCTAAACTTGCACCACATGCATATGTGCACATATTTAATTACATGATCAACTATTTTGGCAATTAAATTGCACAAGTCAAATATATCCAATATGTCTAAACTTGCGCCACATGCATATGTGCACATATTTAATTACATGATCAACTATATTCGCAAAGTCACGTGTGTCATACACACAATTTTCGGCCACATTTATATATACTATAAATATATTTAATTAAACAACATAATTACTATCTTGTATTATATTTATTCATAATAAATAAATACCACCATATTAATTTACCACTATAACCTTTATAGTCGTGAGATAAAACTTTCCTTGTTTGGTTATCAACTATAACCATATTTTAATCCGGTTAGATGTTCTTATGTGTGTGACCCGATAGGCTTCCGAATATGTTGGCCGTAGACACAAAATGCAAATTACGAAAATGCCCTTCATGCCTAACGATCACGGGATAGCGTCTAGCAACACACCGTGACCCCCAATCATCGGAAGAGTCAAATGCAATGACTACTACCTTTCATGCGAAATAGTTACCGTGTAACTTACAATCCTATCGCTGTAATAATATCGATACGGTCGTACGTCGAGTGTCAAACATTAACGACCGTATCTTATAATCTGGATATCATGCTCTCTCGAAGTAACTTGTTTACTCCCACTTTGCAAAAATTCACGAGAGTAAGACATTCCTTATAAGAAGGCCATTTCGGATATTCGATCCCAATCATAGGATACACGATTCCCGGACGACCAATCATGTATACTCCACATGCTTCAGTATCATACCCAATCACTACCGCATGATCGCCCCATGGCTAGGGAAAACCTCAATAGTATCAAAGCATGACAATCCACACCGTGATGCCATGAAGACTCCGGTTCAAAGGATAATTACACAACCGTCACATAGTGTGACACTTATCCGTGTAAGTGGGTCAGTCTAACGTACGCATTCTCTAATACACGTCCACGTACAGTCCAAGTGTCTCTACACTTCGATAGACGAGATCTATCCCTGCCCTTAAAGACAGAAGACATCTAATACGTGCTAGCCTGCTTCATACTATCAATGCCCTGCTTAATAGTACATCGGCTGTAGACATTTAAGTATCAAACTTATTAAAGTGATTAGAGATCTAATCAACCATAATCGCCTATCATGGTTTCTCTATCACAGTATAATACTAAGGACGTTATCATATAACAATTCATAATTGGTTCTTTAAAAGAACATATATATGACAACAGAAAAGCCATTTAATATATGTATAAACATAAAGAAATAGTAGAAATGATCCGACCCGGTTGGATCCGGTCCAACCCGATTGGGTTTAGGACACTTTTTCAACAATGAAGACGATAATCATACTCTATCTTAGAGTCTTCATTAGTAAAAGTATTATTATAGTCCACTTGACTTCCTTCTTTCCATTTTCTCCATAAAGCTAACTTTGGTAAAGCTGATTCATCCTTGTAGTAATTTTCAAACTTTACTATATCAGCTTTCATTTGTTCAACTTTATCTCTTATCTTCAGTTTTTCTTCAATCATCTTGATCTTCTTATATTGTGCCATCTTCTGATTGTGATATACGTCAGATAAGAAGTAGTTCAAGGATTCTTCATTAGTCTTGTCCTTGTACTTGGCTTTGATAGGATTGTGATCTTTGACAAACTTTAACCACAGATCCTGTGTTAGAGTAGCTCTCTTTCTTCAAAGTTGGATCAGATTTCTCAATGAGCCGCTCATCGCTTAATTACATCTTTAAAACCTTGGATCTCATGGTCGATTTATATTTTTCCAATTAAATCTTCAAGTTGCTTCTTTTCTTTGACTAGCCTCAGCTTTTCTTCTTCAGCTTCCCCCTTTTTGGCATCATACAATTGATCTACCAAAGCATGGGTTGCCTTTTGGTCGGCTGAGATACGTTGTTGAGAAGCAAGTACTTCTTTGAGCTGATTCTCTAACCCGTAGATGTGCTGATTCAAATGCCAGTGAGCCTGAGAATGTGTTTCTCTATCTACTGCGGTTGAGTTTTCAAGTTTCTCCTTGAGTATCAAAATTTCTGAAGCAGAACTTGAACTTGACTTATGAATCATCTCTAGTCTTGCATGAACTGAGATATCTGTTTTCGTTCTATAATCTAGATATCCAGAGATGTTTGTCAGAAGACCATTGAATGCATCCTTTTGGCTGAGCACAATCTTCAAGTTCTCATGAACTTTGCCCAATTCCTCCTTTGTCAATATATCAGAAGGATCATATGTGTCTTCTGTTTGAACTTTAGACTGAGTGATATCTTCAATTACCATAAGTTGTTGAATATCAAGTCCATCAACTGCTTGCTGATTGTCAGTTGTCTGATTTTCAACTAGCAATTCTTCTTGCTGAGTTACAGTTTGCGTAGCTTGGAGTTGAGGTTGAAAATCTGTATGCAAATCTGTAGACATATCAGCTTCTTTCCTTGAATTATCATCTTCATCATCATCCTTCTTCTTTAAAGAATCCTTCGGAATAGATGATGTGGCTGATTCTCTTCGTTGGGCTACTTCATTGAATCTACTGAAGCAATTTGCAAGAAACTCTGACATAAGAAACATAGTATATAGGTCTCTAATTTCCAGTTTCTCCAAGAGTAACTTTTCTTCAATTTGTAAGATAGTATCACGAGAGTCTTCTGGTTTGAGCTTCATCTTCATTAGCTTGATGATTCTATCTGCTTAAAAAACTGGGGTTGGTTGCTGATCTGATTGGTGTTGAGATTGTTGTAACTGAGAAGTATCATCAACAAGAATATATTTCCGTGTAGTATCAGCTGTCAGTAGTTGTAGTTCCCCCTCAGTTGGTGCTTGCTGACTTGAAGTACCTGGGTATGAACATTTGACAACTGCTTTTTCTCTTATTTAGTCAGCTTTCCGCTTAACTCCTTTGTGTTCAGCTTCTTGCTGAGACACAATTTTCTGTCTAGCTTTAGGTTGGGAAGTTGTTCTTCTTGAACATGCAACTGATGCAATTTCCTTTGTATCAGTAGTTGCAGCTGTAGTTTGTCTTGCTTTCTTCCCTGCCTTGAGTTTCTCCAAATATTATTGAATGATTCCACTGAGTGTTTTCTTCAGTCAGAATCTGCCAATAGTTACCTGTCCTTCACAATGTTCTAAAAGTCGGCAGACGCTAGTCGGGCGGCCGGGTGGGGAGTTGGGACTAGTCGGCTAGGCGGGGGACTAGTCGGGGACTAGGCGGTTTTGGATTTTTTTAATTAATAATTATAATAATGGAATTGACAAAACCAAAAATAACAAAATATTACTAAAACCCCCCAAAAATAATGATACTACTACTCTAGTAATATTAAGTATTAACATAACATAAGTCCAAAAATTCATTTCACAAAATAAACACATAAAAGCAAACGTGATACGTCCAAAATAAAAACATTCAATGTCAAGCACTCAAGTTTCAAAAAAAATCATAATACAGACCGCCTAGGCCGAGTTGCCCGAGTTGAGCCCGACTATCCCTCCTTGAATCCGAATTTCCCGCCTAGAGGGCGACTAGTCCCCGACTAGGGACCGACTAGAGACCAGACCGCAAGGAGAGGTCCGACTAGTGTGTACTCGGGTCGGTGGAGGGCCGACTAGCGCCTAGTCGGCCGACTTTTAGAACACTGGTCCTTCAGCTTGAGCTTTCTGCACACTTTCCAATTCAGCTAAATGTTGTTTCTTTATTTGATTGACGACATAACCGGCCCAATTGAATTCTAGTTCGTCCCAGATTATGTTCATCAGATAAGCACTGTCATCGGATAATATGTTGATTCCTTTAGATTTTCCAATAACATGCCTGCTGAGCCATCTGCTGAGGAGTCCAAATTCTGGCTTGAGTTTATCAATATGAATAACAACTTCTGCTAGTTCCTTAGATAATAAAATTTGCCTAAGAAAGGCGTCTCTTTTCAATGGTAGACAAGTCAAGTCTATTGATGTCACAGATGGATTTGTGAAACCAAATAGTGACTTCATGACTCATTCATTGATAATAATTTGATCTCCACGAACCGTAGTGATTAGGGAGTCTCTTACCAAACGCATGTTCTCCCAGAACTGAAAAATCCCTTCCACATCACGTTCTTCGTTGAAAGTGACCTCCAGAATGCTTCTTAATCCTGGTTGTTTTTGGATCTTCTCGCAGATATAACTTGCTAATAGAGTGTTGTTGCACATAGCTTCATAATATTCAAATGTATACACATCTAAATCAGTGATCAATCTTTCTGCTTGTGATTTCTTTGAGGCGGTCATTTCTGGGTTTAGTGTGAAAAAGATTGAATTTTGAGATGAAAAAGAATTATAAAAAATCTATTTTTTGTTTTTAAAGAAATGTGAATGGTGGTTGGATATATAGGGGTAATGTACTGGCTGTTGATTAGTACAACTTTTCACATTCCATGATGGTTTGTGTAACTGATGCATGTACTGTTCTGACAGTAATGGGGTGTACACGCAACATATTCTGACAAAAACTGCGGTAATTAAATGCTATATAACCGCTGTCAGTTTAATCTTATCAACCTTTGACTTAAGTTGACTGGTATAAAAACTGATGCTGAGGTTAGTTTTAGAGTAAACTTTCAGTTCCGTCAAATCTTTCAGTTTCAGTTGGTCAGTTTGAGATTGTTGATGTCAATGACTAATCTATTAAGTGAGCGCACCCAACATAACAAAGATCAATCCCCTTGACGAATCTCTGGCTTAAACTGACTTAACTGACTTTTATTATACCCAACTCAGTTCTTAGTTTGGCAAATCTTTCTTTGTCCAATGGCTTTTTAAAGATATCAGCCAACTGATCTTCAGTAGGTACATAAAGAACTGTAATATCATTTTTCTCCGCATGATCTCTTATAAAATGATGTCGCACATCAATATGTTTTGTCCTTGAGTGCAACACTGGATTGTCAGTTATTACAATTGCACTTGTGTTATCACACATTATGGGAATTGTTCCTTCTTCCATCCCATAATCTCTTAATTGCTGTCTAATCCATAAAACTTGAGCACAACAACTTCCAGCTGCTATATACTCGGCTTCAGCTGTTGAAGTTGAAATAGAATTTTGCTGCTTGCTAAACCATGACACAAGTCTATTTCCAAGCAACTGACATGTGCCTGAGGTGCTTTTTCTATCCACTTTGCATCCTGCATAATCTGAGTTTGAATAGGATATCAGCTTGAATTCTCCTTCTCTTGAATACCAAATTCCAACTCCATCTGTATCTTTCAAATACTTCAAGGTCCTTTTAACAACTGTGAGATGACTTTCCTTTGGTTTTGACTGAAATCTTGCACATACACCAACAGTAAAAGATATGTCTGGCCTACTTGCTGTAAGATAGAGTAAGCTTCCAATCATTCTTCTGTAAAGTGTTTGATCAATATCTTTGCCTTCTTTGTCTTCATCTAGCCTGATGTTGGTCCCAATAGGTGTAGAAATTCCATCTGATTTTTCCATACCAAACTTTTTGATAAGTTCTCTTGTATATTTGGTTTGGTGAATGAAAATTCCATCATCTAATTGTTTAACTTGTAATCCAAGAAAATAATTCAATTCTCCCATCATACTCATCTGAAATTTGATCTTCATTAAACTTGCAAATTTATCACAAAACTGTTCATTTTCTGATCCAAAAATAATGTCATCAACATAGATCTGAACAAGGAGAGTGCTTTCTTCATTTTTCATTCTGAATAAAGTCTTGTCGATAGTTCCTTTGATAAATCCATTATCCACTAGAAACTGAGATAGAGTTTCATACCAAGCTCTTGGTGCTTGTTTAATTCCATAAAGAGCTTTCCTTAGTCTGAAAACTTTGTCAGCTTGATCTTTGATCTCGAATCCAGGTGGTTGTTGAACATAAACTTCATCTTGAAGTATTCCATTCAAAAATGCGCTTTTAACGTCCATCTGGTATACTTTAAACTTTTTATGAGCTGCAAAGGCAAGAAATAGTCTGATTGCTTCCAATCTTGCAACTGGTGCATAAGTTTCATCAAAATCTATGCCTTCTGCTTGAGAATATCCTTTAGCTACAAGTCTAGATTTGTTTCTGATGGTATTCCCATCTTCATCAAGTTTGTTTCTGAAAACCCATTTGGTTCCAATGATATTCACATGAACTGGTCTCTCTACCAATTCACATACTTGATTTCTTTCGAATTCATTCAGTTCTTCTTGCATAGATAGTATCCAATTTGGATCTTTCAAAGCTTCTTCTATCTCTTTAGGTTCAGATTGAGATAGCAAACATGCAATCACTGCATCTAGTTGATGTCTTGTTCGAACACCAGCTTGAGTGTCACCAATTAATTGTTCTTCAGGGTGATCCCTCATTCATTGATAAACTGGTGCTTGCATCAAAGGATCTACATTCTATTGAACTGGTTTTGATTTTCTTCAACTGAGTCAGAATCATGTTGTTTAGGTGTAGGTTGTTGAGTAGTTGGAAACTGAGATTAATCTTGATCTGAAGAGTCTGATATCCTTAGTCTTCCAATTTCAACAAAAACTGATTCTGGTTTGTCTTCAGTTGTTTCACAGGGAAAGTTTGGTTCATCAAATACCACATGTATTGATTCCTCATGCTTGAGTGTCCTTTTATTTATTACTCTAAAATCTTTGCTGACACTTAGATATCCCATAAAACTTCCTTCATCAGCTTTGGGCTGAAAAACATGAAGTTGATCTTTTCCATTATTGTGTATCAAACATTTGCTTCCAAAAGCATAAAAGTAAGAAACATTTGGCTTTCTTCCATTCCAAATTTCATAAGAAGTCTTCTCATGCCTTTTATTCATGAGAGCTCTGTTTTGTGTATAGCAAGTTGTGTTGACTGCTTCTGTCCAATATCTTTCAAGCAGTTTTGCTTCATAGATCATAGTCCTTCCTGCTTCTTTGAGTGTTCTATTTCTTCTTTCAGCTACACCATTCTGTTGAGGTGTTGCTGTGGCAGCAAGATGATGTAAAACACCATTTTCTTTACAATATTCAATAATCACTTTGTTGAGGAATTCATTTCCTTTATCTGACCTTATCTTCACAACTGATACACCTTTCTAATTCTGAAGTCTCTTGAGTAGTTTTGTAAGTCTTTGCTTGGTTTCAATTTTCTTGGTTAAGAAGATAACCTCATCTACTACCACCAATGTATACTTCTTTCCACTAATACTGATTGGTGTAATAGGTCCAAATAAGTCAATATGTAGTAGCTCCAGGACTCTGGTTGTTGAATGCTGAGATTTTGTCTTGAAACTTGCTTTTATTTGCTTTCCTTGCTGACAAGCATCACATAAGCTATCCTTCTTATATGAGATTTCTGGTAGTCCAATGACTAACTGTTTCTTGACAAGGGTGTTGATGTCATCAAAGTTTAGATGACTCAGTTTCTTGTGCCATAACCAGCTGATTTCTGATTTGGTATGCACAAGCAAACAGGTTTCTGCAATAGCTATAGTCCAATCTACAACATACATATTATCTTTTCTTATTCCGGCTAAAACAACTTGAAATGCTGTTTCGCTGACGACAACGTAGAAATCTTTGTAAAAAGTAACTTTGTATCCTATATCACAGAATTGACTGGTACTGAGTAGATTGTAATGCAATCCTTCTACATAAGATACATTCTTGATTGTGAGTCCATTTTTGATCAAGGTACCATAACCTTTGGTGAATCCAGGTTTGTCTTTACTTCTAAAATTAACCTTTGGTCCAAATTTGGCAATAAAATCACTTAGACAGTCCTTGCTCTTTCTCATGTGCCTTGAGCAACCACTGTCAAAGTACCATATATCCTGCAAAACAAATTAAGATGCTTTAGGTACCAAACTCTGTTTGGGTCCAAAGTGGTCAGTTGTCAGTACAACTCTGGATATATTTCCATAAGGTCTTCTCTGGAAATTGTTGCACTTGTTTTCATATATATATAAGCCACACTTCCATAATATCTTTTTCTGGATTGTGTCTTATATATATGATTTCTCAGGTCTTCTGGTTCACTCTGATTTCCAAAGATTTTTCTATTATTAAAAGTTGAATAATAACCATCATTCCTTTTGTACTGAAGTCCGGACTGACCTTTGTACTGGGACTTTTTCTGAGAACTGGGATTAGCTCTCTGCTGAGTTTTGGACTGAAACTTGTGATAAGTTTTCTGTCTAGAATGATTGTTCTTACCAGTTTTAATAGTAGGTTCAGTAAAATTCCAATCATCATCAGTGGGGTATAGTCTTCCTTTCCCGCTGGACGTGTGAATCTTTGAATGGTTGACATACTTAGATTTACCCTGATTATAATTTTTCTGGTTCTTGACTTGATCAGTTTTTGTGGATCTGGCAGTTGATCTACCATTTCGGTTTCCTTGAGATACAGTTGATCTACCATTTGGTTTACCTTTGCTCGTAGATACAATTATCTTCTTAGAAAACTGAGTTGTCCTATGTGAGGCTGACTTTACTGGTTCAGCAATTTTCTCAGTCTGTGGAAATTGCTCAGCTACAAACTTAATACTAGTTTTGATACTAGGTTTATCAGCTTTGCTAGTTCCTTCCTTAGAAGATGGCTGTGTATCAAATCCTAAGCCAGTTCTATCTCCATATGGCTTCCCTGATTTGAATCCAGTAGCTGAACTTGATTGAGCAAAAGATTCGATTCTTTCTTGCTGCTACGACGTAGTAGGTCGATCATCGATTCTTTTCTTTATCGCCTCTGGTCGCTTATTCATTCGACTTCAATCTTTCAACTTCAAGAATTAGAATTTCTTTCTCAGCTTTAATTGATTCATAACCAGCTTGAATAGTTACTAGATGGTTCAACAATTCGTCAAGTGTTTCTTCTAATTCTAGGTTTTTCGGTTGGAGTCAGTAATCGAAGAACATGCATTTTGTATGGAAATCTGAGCTAAAGAGTATTTAGAGTTAGATTCACATACCTCTTTAGGATTTTCCATGTGAGCCATTAAAGCTGTGTCATCTGATAATCTTTTAGTACCAGCTTCATAGTCTGACTCATCTCCGGATAAGAGTGCTCTTCTGCCAGTTCTTCGTTGCTGAGTCTTCTTGGTCAGTTCTGGACATTCAGCTTTGTAGTGTCCAGGCTTCTTACAGTTGAAGCAAAGATATTCATCGTCTTTCTTCTTTTCAGGAGTCCTCTTGATCAACTTCTGGGTGACTGGGTGTCCACTCTTCATCCTTCAAATTATGTTCATCATTAGAGCCATATGTTCCTCCATCTCATCCAATTGCTGAAGATTGCTAAATGAGGTTTCTTGGTTATCATTTCATGCTGCTGTTGCAAGAGCTGTTGTTTTAGGTTCCTCCATGGCTTTGATTAGATCCGTTGTTATGGTGAAATCTTCACTGAATTCATAAGCTTTGAGATCTGAGAAGATTTTGAAGGAGTCTTCTATGTCAAGTCTTCTTGATTCTTCCATTGTTGTGACCTTCATCTTCCAACACATTGGTAAAGCCTTCATGATTCTAGTGTTGATTTCTTTCTTGGTGTACTCAATTTTGAGTAGAGCCGATATTGACACAATATTGGAAATATTTAATATAAGATATTGAATATTAAATGAGATAAATCAATCAATTATATATTTTTTATTTTATTGGAAAAAGGTTTTCTTCTCCTCCACACCTAGATAGGGCGCCCCCTACGCTATAAATAAGAGGTGGTTGTCAAGCTCTTATGTACAACACAATTCAAAGAACTAATAGTTCTCGTGTAAAATAGAGAGCATCCTATAGAGAGTTGGAGAGAAGGGGAAAAGGCCGGTCTAGCAACCGGAGTTTTCCAATAGCAATCCATGATGGGATTCCGGCAGGCTGTTCGTGTGGACTAACGGTAGAGGCCGAACACTTGGGCAGCACTATGCAGAACTACTCTCCTTAAACGGTCAAAGCATCGATCTTTTAGATCAACCAAGGTAACCACCATCTACTAGCTTATTTGTTTATTTCTTAAACGAAGTCGATCTTGGGTAAAAGGAAATCAAGTTTTTGAATTCCGCTGCGTTCCCGCGCAGATTTCCTAACAGTGGTATCAGAGCGAGCTTCGAGCTTAAGCAATATGCATGTTATTATGCGTAGTTAATTTTATCGTTCTAATCACATAATTAAAAAATGAAAGATTTTTTATTCGCAAAAACGATACACGAAAAGAAAAAAAACGAGATCTGGTGGTGCTCGGCCGACTGGCGGCGGCAGGGCAGCCTACTGCCGGCATCGGTTGACCGGTCAATGTTGGCAGATCTCCTAAATTTTGTTTTGTGTATTTTGTGATTCAATATGGCTCATAGTTGTGATTGGAAAAGGTTTGTGTCATGTGGCTTACCAATGGTACAAATAGTTTGGGCCATTGAGATGTCACATGGCATTAATATAATATTGGCCTTTCCAAATTTTTATTTGGAATAGGCCTAGGCCCTTTTCAAATATTTGATTTGTAAAAGGCCTAGGCCTAGGCCACTTCTAAAATTTTGATTTTGGAAAGTGGCAAGGCCTAAACCAAAATTATTTGGTCTTTCCAAACATTTGATTTAGAATAGGCCTAGGCCCTTTTTAAATATTTGATTTGTAAAAGGCCTAGGCCTATGCCACTTCCAAAATTTTGATTTTGGAAATTGGCCGGGCCTAAACTAAATATGGTTTAGGAAGATGCCTTTTGGTTTAGGAAACCAAAAGCATCCCTTTTGATTAGGAATCAAAATGAAAGAAACAAAAGAAACCTAATTTTGATTTATTTTTGGAATAGGTCTAATTGATTAAAATTAAAATTAAAATCGGTTTAAAATTAATCATTAATTTTATTTCGATTAAAATCATTGAATTAATTAAATGTTAATTAGTTAATTGATTCGATAAAATTATTTAATAGATTAAATGTTAATTGATTAATTTAGACGCAAGTAGTTAAATGTTAATTTATCTTTTTCATAAGATGTTATTGTATGAATTAGATATAGTAGATATAATATGATTATATGGACCCCGATTGATCATGGACTCGACCGATAGGATAGATGTGAATGATTTAATTTTCTGTTGGTTTAAAAGTTGTCCTAGGTCGTTATGAAGAACGTGACCTAGTTTATTTTCTGTATTTATCCCATTCCCGTTAGCTCCCCCCGTGTGTGGTGGGTGTATTTATTTTATTAGATAGAATTAAATGTAACAAGAATGGAGCAGAATATGGAGACCAAAGAAAGACGAAAATAAAGATCTCATTGAAGAATGAAGCATTAAAGATCTTATTAGTGGTTGCAGTTACCTTTAGATTGTGACCCGCGGTTTCCTCAGTTTGTATTCAAAACCGCACCCGGAAAAGTCCATGATCATACCGGTTACTTTACGCATTTATTTATTTTGTGTTTGTATTTATTTTATATGATACGATAGATGCATAACTAGGCACGATCTAAATGAATGTGTAGGATGTATGTCTATAGATATACATATACATGATGAGACCATAGTTAAATTAATTAAGAGAATTAATTCGAAATTAATTAAGTGAATTAATTTACATAAATACTTCCACCTTAAATGAATCAAGTTAAAATTGCCTCCCCATATTATAATGATAGTGAAGAACCCTTGTTCGGATCCAACTCATCAGCTAAAGCAGGGGGTTGACCTACCTCGGGTATATCGTCATTATCGAGATATGATCGTATGAGATCTCATGAATATTGGGGTTATGACTTGACTAAGAATTCTCTCGGCCACCAGCCAAAGCGGGGTCGTTTGGATTTTAGATGCAAGGGTTTGACTACTTCATAAGATGAAAATTGTCAAAGAGTTGACTAGTCAAACAACAAGAGTCGTATAAGATACGATTGACAAAGAGTTGTCTACCTATTAGACTATTTTTTGGCCCACCAGCCAAAGCGGGGGTCGCGGTAGTATAGTGGGATCTTGTCCACTAAAGAAATTAATAATTCTTGAAAGTCAATTGTGAGTAGTTGACTAGTGAGAGCAAAATCATAAACCAAAAGACTATTTTTTATTTTGCGTGTATAAACAACAACACTCCTTTATTTTCATTTTTATGTTGTAGTTTTAGCAAAAAAATTTATATTTGTGTTTTATTCTCGATTAGTAAAACCAAATTATGACTGTTACCTTTTGAGAAACGTTCTCAAATATGGTTAAGTAATTTTAATTCTTTTAAAATAAGCAATGACACGAGCAATCCCGTTATAGTAGTTAGAGACAAGGAGACTACATATTTGATGCAACACTCCAAGGCTTTAATTATTAATGAAAGCGGAAGCTCATGATATGATTGAATCATTTGAAATAAGTTTCAACGAATTAATCATATATTGGATACGATCCAAGATAATCATTTAGTCATACGATGACAATTAATTCAAAAGGTGGATAAGAATGACCACATCTAATTTTGGAAATGTTGTTTTCAAAATTGTAGAATTTAAGTATCGACTTAATTCTATCATTGCTTAAAGGTTAATTAAATAGTCAATGTTTTGAATACGATTCAAAAGGTTAAATAGATTATTTAATAAACTTTAGATTTTCTTTATGAAAGGAAATTAAAGACATGGCTCTCGTGATCTTTCTTAAGTCTTATGAAGACTACAATAAGATACATTTTTCAAGTGCTTAAGGGATCAAAAAAGGAAAGTTAGGGCATGTGCTTAAATAGAGAACTTATTGAAATTTATATTCTAGGCAAGTGAGTTGAGATAAATCTATCTAAGTTCAAGTCAACTCTTAGATATATGATATCTTGCGAGTGTGAATAAATTAGAAAGATTAAATACAGATATGAAAGGTGAAGCAAACGTTGTAACACTTACCACATTCTGGATCTAGTAAACTGATAAGGGAACTAAATAAATGTTATTATGTTCCGGTTTTTATAAAGAACATACTTTCAGTTATTTGTTAGGATTTAGTAGACATATTCAATTGTAAAGAATAAATGTTATTCCGATAAAGTTGGAAGGTCACTGAATCTAACATACTAGATTGATGTCACTATATAGTTGATATTTGTGATGAGATCTCAACTAAATATTAGTATGGCTGTTATCCTTGATATTTGTAGTTGTTCTAGATGTCGACTCTCTGGAAGAGAAACGTATAATCAAATGTCATTCAGATGATGTCTGAACCATGTGATTATGAATCACGTAGGTGATACGTATCTTATCTAAAGATGAATAAAATACCCTTTTATGAAAAGGTTATAAATTCTAGAAAAATTGTCTAAAGCCTAAACATACCGATGTTTGTTGGCTTATGACAATTAATGCCACAAATAATTGTTTGTTAATCTCTATGACTATTTTTTAGAAATAGTTGAATGTACTTATTGAAGTACAACAATTCGGAAAGCCCTCGAGCTAGTACGAATATGGGATTGACGAGCTACTTAGGAATTAATCTTCAATTGGATTGAAGTAATTAATACTTGAAGGGTGTTTCAGAAGTCGTCTGAAAAGGAATAAGATTCTCCCTTGAAGGATACCATCTTTGGGATACGCAATTAGATTGTGTTCCTAAAATAGAAACAACACTTTATACGATAAAGGTGTGACGCAAGCCATGCGAAGTATCCCTTACCCGTTTCGGGATAGTGCCCTCATACTTAACCAAGTTCCAAAGAATAAAGGTTGAATAAATTCCATATTAGATATGGAAGGGGATAATGTCGAATCTATCTTAACCGATGATTTGAAGTTGTCACAGGCAGAGTCAGAAAGGCTTGGAGCCTAATACGACATATGCAACTTTGTGGAATGTCTTAGCTAGCACGCTGGATATTATTTACTTGTCTGCGGAGCAAAATGTTTGTCTCCAAACATGCTGTCTTCTAGAGGAAGTGTTTCTTCTAGAAGAAACAGTGGGAGTAGATTTAGATCTCAAAGGTAGTTTGAGAACCACAAGGAGATATTCAACCATAAGTGTTAGGTGTAGTGCCCGAAAGACAATTTGTGTAATTGTTTTTTAATAATGGATGATAGTATTTATCTCATCTTAGTTACTTGCTTTGTGCTTGTAAAGTAATACACTGCTGCAAACCCTAAGTATATCTGTATGTAACCACTTAACTTTCGGTGTATGGCATGCACGTGAGGATTGAGTTAGTCTTTGATATACTTAAATCTGTTAGTCCGTGGTGAACTTAATCGAGTTTAGGGTCTCATGATTAAAACACCAATAATGCGCCTAAACACCTTAGGGTGTGATAGTCTTATCCGGATTTGTCGGTAGAGGGTACCTACGTGGGGCATTTATATATGATGGCATTCATATAGGATTTGACAGATTTTATCTGAATTTCTCGATATAATTTCGTAATCGAGAAATCTTATTAAATCATTAGATGATCATATATGGATCAACCTTAATCCTGAGGTGATCACAGGGTGCTGCTTGTCTCGGGGTAGTGTTTGATGTGTTAGTTACGGTTCACTTAATATGTGTTCCAAGCCACTTCTCATTGGCACTATCTCCTCGATGAGTGAGTAGTTCGATTTTCACAGACATGGAATCCATTCCTTCCTGTGGGGAAGTAGAGAGACAGATCCCTTTATTTGTTAGCCCTAAGAAAGTGATCGATCCCGGAGTTCACATTTGACCGATTAGCTACTAGTCGATATGTGCACTAATTGATCATCGTGGGGTTAATGGTAAATAAGGATAAGATATTCTGTGTCGGGTTCACGGAGACTTCCCACTCAGAATGGACAGTCTATGGAGGGTTAATCTGTATGTAGTGATTATATCAATTGATGCTTATTCACTCTATGGGTTGAGTATAAGTATACATCTATAATCGGTAGAGTTCAGTTTCGGGTTTATGGTGGCATAATCCCGGAATTAATAATGTACTTATTCTGTTTGATGAATAATTAATTATTGGAGATACTGGTTATAGGTCCATGGTCCCCGATGTGACTTCTATAATTCGGAATGATATTCTTGTTATTTGGGCCTCAGTGATAATTAATTGGCTGGGTTAATTAATTGATATGCATGTATATTATTTAGTTGGGCTAAATAATATAATACACAGAAAAGACATTTTCTGTGGGCCAAAAACCTAGGTGTGTGTGGCGCCTCTTTGAGATAAAATGCAAGAATTGATTTTCTTGTGTGATTAATTATTTACTTGTTAAATAATTAATTAATAAATGATAATTGATTTGTAATTGATTGATTGATTAATCACAATCTTTTATAAATGGAATTATCATTTATTGTGATTTCTTTTTAATTATTTATTTAATTAATTAGAATGGAGGCCAAGGATTTACTCTCCCATATAAAGAGAGTTCTTCCAAGACATATGTGAATGCAATTTTTGCCCCACACATACATACATAGAGAGAAAAATTTGTTTCTTGTCTTGGGTTTCTGGTTGAAGAAAAACTTGGAGTTTTTCTTGGTGTTGCATATCAAGGAGGTTCGTTTATCAAGAAGGGTGTCCACCAAACACTGTTTGGAGAACAGATCGGAAGATCAAGGCTTCTCTTCCCGACATTGGTAACATAATCTTAACCCCCTGTAGTAGTTTAAGTCCTTTAATTATGTATGTGGTATATAAGTCGTGATCCATCCGCTGCGCGTAGATCTAACTCGTTTAGATTTAAGATCCTACATCCTTCAATAGGAATGTGAGCAGACGCCAAATAGAGATGAGGTGTAGAACACTGCTCAGTGCACACAAAAGTTCTATAAGTTTGTGGATAACCTCAAGCCTGAAAGTGCTGTTGGTATGTTCATCTTGAAGAATGAATATCTCACGACTTATGAAGGAATGTTTGAAAGGCAAGATTGAGAGATATGTCCAGGAGCCATAATAGCTGAATTAGATTCCATCAGTGGCAACCAGGTTATGAACCTAGTCTGTCTTACCTAGAGGGAATGTCCCTGAAGGCTGACATGGATGGTAATATGATTACCATAAGGCTATAGTGACGGCTGAAGGGTATGGGGTGTAAACCTTGTAATTATCTTTATGCTGCCAGCTGAGCCCGGTTCTATCCAGATAATGCTTGTTATAACTTCGTATCATGGCTATATGATAGTGTTGAAGACGTTGGGCAAACAACTTGATGTTCATAGACGATAACATGATATGTGAGCCCATGAGATTCATTTATGGACTCAAATAAGTTTCTCCAGACGATTTCTTTGTTTGATAATCAAAGGAGTTTGATTTAGTCAAAAGAAGAATATGCCCCATATGCAAGATGGATAGTGGGAGTGTGTTACGATTTTTGAATAGGGTATTAGATATCTCTCTCAGGAATCATCACCCCATGTCACAGTCAATTAATGTTTGGTAGTTCAAGGTCTTTACGAAAGCCCTTGGATTGGCAGTTCTTATTTTAAGAAATAGGGATCTATAGCGATAGATTTAACTGCTGTTAGATTATAGTTTACCTATATAAATGTGATGCTAAAAGAGTTTAGCATAGATCGCGACAGGGGATACTGTTAGCCGGTATTCTCAAGATCTATCTATGTTAGGACGTTGGTCCTAAAGATAAGGTGAAAGATGATGCCTATGGAAGGTTTCCTTTGCTACTGCCATAGGAACCATCTTATAGGAAATGCCGGATGTTCATAGTCCATGAATAGTCATGAACAAGTATGTAAATCTGGTGAATGTCGAGAATATCCTTAAACAAGTTAAGGAAGAGTTCCTAGATTATTGAAACTTGGAATTAAATAAACATAGATATACATACATGTATCCTGAGTCTTATGAAGGTGAGTGGGAGCTACAGTCTGGGTTTCCAATCACTTTGATTAAGGGATACGGTGAGCTGGAAATGTTCTTAGTTATGGGTCATTGTAATTTCTAAAACTTAGCCAAAACACAGTATTGCCTTGGAGGCACAGCGGGAGTAGTACATGGATCTAGAGGGTTCATTCCTGAACCTTATGTGGTTCTTCCACCTTTTCTATATAGCTGATATAGTAAGTGGATTCATTCCTTGAAGCAAGGACCAGGGTCTCGTCATAGATTCGTGTTTGTTGAGGCGGTTCCTTTGACTTGGTCATTTGGAACATGATATGAAGATAGTCTGAATCCTCACGGATAGCAATCCGTTTATGTCTAGGGCTGGTTGCGAGTATTGCATGAGATTCTTGTGTTTCAACTTGGTCTTGTGTGTGCGAGTGATTGGTTTTAGGCCAAGTGGGAGATTGTTGGAATAGTGTCCCAAACCCAATCGGGTTGGACCGGATCCGACCGGGTCGGATCATTTCTACTATTTCTTTATGTTTGTACATATATTAAATGGCTTTTATGTTGTCATATATTTGTTCTTCTAAAGAACCAATTATGAATTGTTATATGATAACGTCCTTAGTATTAAACTGTGATAGAGAAACCATGATAGGCCATAATGGATGATGAGATCTCTAATCACTTTAATAAGTTTGATACTTAAATGTCTCTAGACTGATGTACTATTAAACAGGGCATTGATAGTATGAACAGACTAGCACGTATTAGATGTCTTCTGTCTTTAAGGACAGTAATAGATCTCGTCTATCGAAGTGTAGAGACACTTGGAATGAATGTGGACGTGTATTAGAGAATGCGTACGTTAGACTAACCCACTTACATTAAGTGTCGCACTATGTGGCAGTTGTGTAATTATCCTTAAGACCGGAGTCTACATGGCATCACGGTGTGGATTGTCATGCTTTGACACTATTGAGGTTTCCCCTAGCCACGGGGCGATCATGCGGTAGTGATTGGGTGTGATACTGAAGCATGCGGAGTATACATGTTTGGTCGTCTGGGAATCGCGTATCCTATCAGTAGGTGTGAATATCCGAAAAGGGCCTTCTTATAAGGAATGTCTTACTCTCATGAATCTTTGCAAAGTGGGAGTAAATGAGTTATTTCGAGAGAGCTAAATATCCAAGTTATAAGATACGGTCGTTGATGTTTTGACACTCAACTAACGACTGTATGGATATTATTACAGCGATAGGATTGTAAGTTACACGGTAACTGTTTCACATGAAAGGTAGTAGTTATTGCATTTTACTCTTCCGATGATTGGGGGTCATGGTGTGTTGCTAGACGCTATCCCGTGATCGTTAGGCATGAAGGGCATTTTCGTAATTTGCACTTTGTGTCTACGGCCAACATATTCGGAAGCCTATCGGATCACACAGATATGAACATCTAGCCGGATTAAAATGTGGTTATAGATGATAACCAAATAAGAAAAGTTTATCTCGTACATTAAATGTTATAGTGGTAAATTAATATGGTGGTATTTATTTATTATGAATAAATATAATACAAGATATTAATTATGGTGATTAATTAAATATTTGTATTTAGATACATATTTTGAAATTTGGATATATATATATGATATATATGTATTTTGTAAATCAATTAATCATAGTATTATATTAATTAAAGAATATTCCGGAAGCCAATTAAAGGCTAAGAGTGGTGCCAATAATTGTGTATTATGATACACTTGGATTGTGCAATTTAATTAATAAGATTACCATATATTAATATTATATATTAATGACTATAGATTTTCACACATGTGTAAAATGATTTATGGTAATAATATAAATATAGTCAATATAAGATAATGACACAATATTGGAAATATTTAATATAAGATATTGAATATTAAATGAGATAAATCAATCAATTATATTTTCCTTATTTTATTGGGAAAATGTTTTCTTTTCCTCCACACCTAGATGGGGCGCCCCCTACACTATAAGTAAGAGGTGGGTGTCAAGCTCATTTGTACAACACAATTTCCAAGAACTAATAGTTATTGTGTAAAATAGAGAGCATCCTATAGAGAGTTGGAGAGAAGGGAAAAAGGCCGGTCTAGCAACCGGAGTTTTCCAATAGCAATTCATGATGGGATTCCGGCGGGCTGTTCGTGTGGACTAGCGGTAGAGGCCGAACACTTGGGCACCTCTATGCAGAACTACTCTCCTTAGACGGTCAAAGCGTCGATCTTTTGGATCAACCAAGGTAACCACCGTCTACTAGCTTATTTGTTTATTGCTTAAACAAAGTCGATCTTGGGTAAAAGGAAATCAAATTTTTGAATTCCGCAGCGTTTCCGCAGAGATTTCCTAACACACATATGCTGAAGATCATCGGTTATATAGAGAGGTTTGAGAAGCTTGGCTAGAAGATGAGGCGGGAGTTAAGTGTTGGCTTGATTCTGCAATCTCTACCAGACTTTTACTCGCAGTTTGTGATGAACTATCACATGAACAAGATTGATTCCTCCCTTACGGAGTTATTGAACATGCTCAAAACTGCTAAAGGCACTGTTGGCAAAGGTAAACAAGTGTTTCTTGTGACTTCTTCCAAGGGCAAGAAAAAGGCCCAAAAGAATACCAAGAAGGCGAAGGAGGATACCAAGATGAAGCCGAAGATTTCCAAAGACAAATCCAAGGATGCTTGCTTCCATTGTGGCCATACTGGTCATTGAAGGAGAAACTGCAAGTGTTAGGAACATTTTATTATGTTTTGATGATGGCCATACTAGCTGTAATAACAAGCCTGAAATAAGTTAGAATTCTCTGTATAAGTCTTTACTTAGAGTTTGACATGTTGTATAAGTTAAAGTCAGACAAGTATTGTACTAGTTGGTAGGACGGAAAAGTAAAACAGACTTTCGGCAGAGTGAAGCCAGCCAAGCACCAGCAGAGAAACAATGAAGACTTAATGGTCTGACTTATAACCAAGGAAGTCTGTGATGACCTTGGATAAGTCTAAGTTATGCTTCAAGTTATGGAACATAATGTTTAAATATGGTGTACACTGATCTCACCCCAATCAAGGATCAGTGAAGTACAAAGATTCTCCTTAACTGAAGTAATGAAGGAAACAGTGAATCGGAAAAGTAAACTAACTTTTGGCTGAGTGAAGACAAAACAGTGAAGGAAGATCTAAACGGCAAAGTCAAACGGATCACTTGACCGTTCAGAGAACGGCTAAGTAAACATTACTCAATCAGATTTTGAAATATGATGAAGATTCAGAGGATCATGCATTAAATGCACAATCAATAGAGGATCAATCAAGGACGGATCTTCTGCTAAACGTTTGAAGAAAAATCCGATCACTGAAATCAAGGAGAATATAATTAAGGGGGAATCAAGAATAAAATCAAGGATTATTCCCCTCATTAATATAGCCAACGGACAGAATTTCAAATCAAGGTTATTCAAGGCTATAAATAGAAGGCATTGACAGACAGGTAAAAATAACTATTAGAAAAAGAAAATCAAGCAGAACTCTGTCAATTTGAAAAGCCTTCTCTCTGAACTTAAAAGGATTTATCTAGAGATCAACTCAGACATCAGAACTACAATTTGACATTCAACACTGAGATTGATCAAGAAAGGTTGTGAATCTCATTCACATCAAACTGAAGCAACTGAATCAGAATCCATCTGAGAAGGAGTTGTGTTTGTGAAAGCTGCTGAAGGATTTGATCTCAAGGAGCAGTGAAAGAGACTGAATCATTGAAGCTGTTGCAGTCAAGGAGTGATAGTCTTGTAGATTGTGAAGCTTGGGAAGTCAAGGACAATCATACTATTGTATCTGTGAAAACAATAGTGAATTCCTCCAATCATCACAGGAGAAGAGTGGATTAAGGGATTACACCACCCTGAACCACTATAAGCCTTGTGTCAATTTACTTTATGTAATTTACTTTACCGCACTCATTTAATTGCCTACATTATATCTTATATTTGTGATTGACTAAACTACTTTGAAACAACGTAGTAAGAAGGGACTTATCCGCTGCCCAAAAGCTTTTAAGCATAAGAAAAGTTTTTGAAACTCCACTATAGTCATTCACCCCCCCCCCCCTCTGACTATAGTTTTACCCTTCTCTGGGACCAACAACAAGGCTTTCTTGAGCACCAAGAAGAAGAAGCATAATGATGCTTCGACTTCAGGTATGTTTATGATTGAGATCAATATTTCTTCTTCTAATTCTAACCACTAGGTATTAGATACTGGATGTGGTTCTCATATTTGTACGGATATGCGGGACTAAGAAGGACTAGAGATCTGAGGAAAGAAGAAGTGGACCTACGTGTTGGAAACGGAGAAAATGTTGTTGCCCTAGACGTAGGAGTTTATTTTCTTCCATTGACCAGTGGGCTAGTACTAGAATTAAATAACTGTTATTTTGTTCCTTCTCTTACGAAGAGCATTATTTCTATTTCTGCATTGGATGTTGATGGATTTTCTTTTACGTTTAAGAATGAATGTTGTTCTTTTTTCACGTGATGGAATGTTTTATGGTACTGGCAAACTTGACAATGGTCTCTACATATTGGATATGAATGATGATATACTTAATATAAACAACAAGAAAGCTAAAACAAATTACTTGAATCAATCCTACTTATGGCAATGTAGACTTGGCCATATAAATAAAAATCTCATTTCCAAACTCCATAAATATGGAATGTTGGATCATTTCAATTATGAATCATTTGACACATGCGAAGCTTGTTTGCTTGGCAAGATGACAAAGTCACCATTTAGTGGCAAAGGTATAAGATCCAACGAATTGCTTGAGCTCATACATACCGATGTCTACGACCCAATGTCAATTCAAGCCAAAGGAGGATACTCTTATTTTATCACCTTCACTGGTGACCGTTCTTGTTATGGTTATGTATACTTAATAAAGTATAAGTCTGAAGCTTTTGAAAAGTTCATGGTGTTCATAAGTGAAGTGGAGAAACAACTGGGTAAGGAGATTAAGACACTTCGATCCGATCGAGGTGGAGAATAACTAGATGGAGAGTTTCAAGATTACTTAAAGGAGAATGGGATTCTACCTGAATGGACTCCACTTGGAACGCAATAAATGAATGGCATGTCTGAGAGGAGAAATCGCACTTTGTTGGACATGGTGCGATCTATGATGAGCAACGCAGTTCTTCCAAAATCATTTTGGGGGTATGCTCTAGAAACAACATCCTACACACTTAAATGAGTTCCATCAAAGACCGTAGAGTCGACGCCCTATGAAGTGTTCAAAGGGAAGAGACCAGGTCTGGGTCATCTTAAACCTTGGGGTTGTCCGACTTATGTGAAGCGGATGATGCCTGATAAATTAGAGGCTAGATCTGACAAATATCGGTTTGTGGGTTATCCTAAGGAAACTAAAGGATACCAATTTTACCTTCTAGGAGAACAAAAGGTGTTTGTCTTCAGGACTGGCCACTTTCTAGAGAAAGAGTTTATTCTGGATAGGGTCAGTGGGAGTAAGATTGATCTTGAAGAAATTCAAGAGCCGCTTACCGAAGACAGTCAGCTGATGGAAGTAGAGCAGACACCCCATACATATGAGGTGCAAGCACACGCTCTAGAAACACAGACACCTCGAAGATCCACTAGGGAAAATCGTGTTCAAATAGTGTCCTAAACCCAATCAGGTTGGACCGGATCCGACCGGGTCGGATCATTTCTACTATTCTTTTATGTTTATACATATGTTAAATGGCTTTTCGGTTGTCATATATTTGTTCTTTTAAAGAACCAATTATGAATTGATATATGATAACGTCCTTAGTATTAAACTGTGATAGAGAAACCATGATAGGCGATTATGGTTGATGAGATCTCTAATCACTTTAATAAGTTTGATGCTTAAATATCTCTAGGCTTATGTACTATTAAACAAGGCATTAATAGTACAAACAGGTTAGCACGTATTAAATGTCTTATGTCTTTAAGGGCATGGATAGATCTCGTCTATCAAAGTGTAGAGATACTTGGACTGTACGTGGACGTGTATTAGAGAATGCGTACGTTAGAATGACCCACTTACACTGTTAAGTGTCACACTATGTGGCGGTTGTGTTATTATCCTTAAGACCGGAGTCTACCTGGAATCACGGTGTGGATTGTCATGCTTTGACACTATTAAGGTTTCCCCTAGCCACGGGACGATCATGCGGTAGTGATTGGGTGTGATACTGAAGCATGCGGAGTATACATGTTTGGTCGTTTGGGATTCACGTACCCTATCAGTAGGGGTGAATATCCGAAAGGGTCTTCTTATAAGGAATGTCTTACTCTCGTGAATCTTTGCAAAGTGGAAGTAAATGAGTTGCTTAGAGAGAGCATGATATACATATTATAAGATACGGTCGTTGATGTTTGACACTCGACGAACGACCGTATGGATATTATTACAGCGATAGGATTCTATTTACACGGTAACTGTTTCACATGAAATGTAGTAGTAATTGCATTTGACTCTTCCGATGATTGGGGGTCACGGTGTGTTGATAGACGATATTCCATGATCGTTAGGTATGAAGGGCATTCTCGTAATTTGCACTTTGTGCCTATGGCCAACATATTCGGAAGCCTATCGGGTCACACACATAAGAACACCTAGTCGGATTAAAATGCGGTTATAGCGATAACCAAATAATGAAAGTTTCATCTCCACTCTAAAGTGTTATAGTGATAAATTAATATGGTGGTATTTATTAATAATAAATATAATACAAGATATTAATTATGTTGATTAATTAAATATACACATAATGTATGTATATGTCGAAATGTGTATATATATGATATAAATGTATTTTGTGAATTAATTAATCATAGTATTATATTATTATTATTATTATTAGATATTAATAAAGGTATATATATATATATATATATATATATATATATATATATATATATATATATTTGTTTGTGCGTGTGTTGTATATGCATGTGTGAAAGATATATTATTGTATATTAATTTATGCATGTAGTAAATATATGAAATATACACATGTGTAAATTGATTTATGGTAATAAGATAAATATATATTCAATATAATATATTGTCAATATATATCTTGGAAATATTTAATAGAAGATATTAAATTAAATGAGATAAATCAATCAAATATATTTTTCTTATTTTATTAGGAAAATGTTTTCTTTCTCATCAATTTACTAGGAAGCTAATCCCAATCAGTTTGGGAGACACATGGGGCTCCCCACCCTCTATATAAGAGACGGTTGGCTAACTGTTTTGTACCTCACAATTCTAAGAGACTAATAGTTTCTTGAGGAAAGTAGAGAGCTTCTTAAAGAGAGATTAAGATAGAGAGGAAAGGCCGGTCTAGCAACCGGATTTTTCTAGTAGCAATACAATGGTGGATTCCGGCGGGTTGTTCGTGTGGACTAGCGGTAGAGGCCGAACGCTTGGGCGGCTCCATGCACCACTACTCTCTTTAGAAGGTCGAAGCGTCGATCTTTTAGATCAAGCAAGGTAACCACCGTCTACTAGCTTTATGTGTTTGTTGCTTAAACGAAGTCGATCCTGGTAAAAGGAAATAAAATTTTGAATTCCGCTGTGTTCCCACGTAGAATTCCTAACACGTCGTGAACCCAAAAGGTACTTTGGCGTATATCTCATGGAAGAGGAGGACCCTAAAACTTATGAGGAGGTGTTGATGAGGCATGACAAAGAGAAATGGCTAGAATCCATGAATTCTGAAATAGAATCCATGAAGGACAACCAAGTTTGGAACTTAGTTGATCCGCCTATAGGAACAGTTACTATTGGGTGCAAATGGGTCTTTAAGAAAAAGAACGACATGGATGGTAATGTAGTTACCTACAAGGCGAGGTTGGTGGCAAAAGGTTATAGACAAAGACAAGGAGTTGACTATGGAGAAACCTTTTCGCCAGTAGCTATGCTAAAGTGCATTTGCTTGCTATTGCAGCATACCATGATTATGAGATCTGGAAGATGGATGTTAAAACAACTTTCCTTAATTGAAATCTGTCAGAGGAAGTGTACATGACAGAACCTGGGGGTTTCACAAACGATGATGCTAGGATGGTGTGCAAGTTGCAAAGATCCATTTATGGATTGAAGTAAGCTTCTCGGAGTTGGAATATTCGTTTTCGTGAGACTGTCAAACAGTTTGATTTCATCAAGAACGAAGATGAGCCATGTGTTTACAAGAAGATTAGTGGGAGTGCCGTAGTTTTCTTAGTGCTTTATGTAGATGACATATTGCTCATAGGGAATGATATTCCTATGTTACAGTCGGTTAAAGTTTGGCTATCCAAGAACTTCTCTATGAAGGACTTGGGAGAAGCAGCCTATATTCTAGGAATCAAGATCTATAGAGATAGATCTAAGAGGTTCCTTGGTCTGTCACAATCCACCTATATAGACAAGATGCTGAAGAGATTCAGCATGGAGCAATCCAAGAGAGGGTTGCTGCACATGTCACATGGGCTATACCTGTCAAAGGAAATGTGTCCTAAGACAGAGGAGGAAAGGGCATATATGAGTAAGATCCCCTATGCTTCGGCTATTGGGTCCATCATGTATGCCATGTTGTGCACTAGACCGGATGTCTCGTACCCTCTGAGTATGACTAGTAGGTACTAGGAAAATCCAGGTGATGGTCACTGGATTGCGGTCAAGAATATTCTCAAATACATGAGTGTTGGTCCCAGAGAAGGGTAAAACTATAGTCAGGGGGGTGAATGACTATAGTGGAGTTTCAAAAACTTTTCTTATGTTTAAAAGCTTTTGGGCAGCGGATAAGTCCCTTCTTACTACGTTGTTTCAAAGTAGTTTAGTCAATCACAGATATAAGATATAATGTAGGCAATTAAAATGAGTGCGGTAAAGAAAATTGCATAAAGTAAATTGACACAAGGCTTATAGTGGTTCAGGGTGGTGTAATCCCTTAATCCACTCTTCTCCTGTGATGATTGGAGGAATTCACTATTGTTTTCACAGATACAATAGTATGATTGTCCTTGACTTCCCAAGCTTCACAATCTACAAGACTATCACTCCTTGATCGCAATGTACTTGATGATTCACTCTCTTTCACCGCTCATTGAGATCAAATACTTCACCAGCTATCACAAACACAACTCCTTCTCAGATGGATTCTGATTCAATTGCTTCAGTTTGATGTGAATGAGATTCACAACCTTTCTTAATCAATCTCAGTGTTGAATATAAAATTGTATTTCTGATGTCTGAGTTGATCTTTAGATAAATCCTTGTAAGTTCAGAGAGAAGACTTTTCAAATTGACAGAGTTCTTCTTGATTTTTTTTTTCTAATCGTCATTTTTACCTGTCTGTCAATGCCTTCTATTTATAGCCTTGAATAACCTTGATTTGAAATTTCGTCCGTTGGCTATATTAATGAGGGAAATAATCCTTGATTCCCCCTTGATTATATTCTCCATGATTTCAGTGATCGGATTTTTCTTCAAACGTTTGGCAGAAAATCCGTCCTTGATTGATCCTCTATTGATTGTGCATTTAATGCATGATCCTCTGAATCTTCATCATATTTTAAATCTGATTTGGTAAGGTTTACTTCGCCGTTCCCTGAACGGTTGAGTGATCCATCTGACTTTT
Organism: Gentiana macrophylla; assembly: GCA_026214975.1. Lineage (NCBI taxonomy): Eukaryota > Viridiplantae > Streptophyta > Magnoliopsida > Gentianales > Gentianaceae > Gentiana > Gentiana macrophylla. Next base: position 92,383,458 of record CM047808.1, on the reverse strand, counting down.
CCGTTTAGATCTTCTTTCACTGTTTTGTCTTCACTCAACCGAAAGTCAGTTTACTCTGCCGATTCACTGTTTCCTTCATCACTTCAGTTTAAGGAGAATCTTTGTACTTCACTATCCTTTATTGGGGTGAGATCAGTGTACACCATATTTAAACATTAAGTTCCATCACTTGAAACATAACTTAGACTTATCCAAGGTCATCACAGACTTCCTTGGTTATAAGTCAGACCATTAAGTCCTCATTGCTTCTCTGCTGGTGCTTGGTTGGCTTCACTCTGCCGAATGTCTGTTTTACTTTTCCGTCCTACCAACTAGTACAATACTTGTCTGACTTTAACTTATACAACATGTCAGACTCTAAGTAAAGACTTATACAGAGAATTCTAACTTATTTCAGGCTTGCTATTACAGCTAGTATGGCCATTATCAAAACATAATAAAATATTCCTAACAATTTCCCCCTTTTTGATGATGCCAAAACCCTCATAAGCCTGAACATAAGTAAGCCAACTTTTTCATAATATTTAACAGAATAAAACTCAACAATTTTATTCATCCATTCAAGGGCAATAAGATATTGCATCTTTTTATTCAAAAACAAAGGCAAATAGAAATAATTCAAATTAGTATAAGGTCTACTTCTTCATTTCTTCAAACCTGATGTCTTTGCCTTTGTTGCCTTTGCCCTTTTCTGTTGGCCTTGCCTCCTTTCCACTGGAGCATTCAGGCTTTGAGCTTCCTTCCCCTTTTTTGGCAGCACCAAAACGTGCTATAAGATTTGCAGTTGCTGCGTCAGACTCAGGGAGAGGACCATACCTTTTTTTAAGTATCTTGTTGGTTGCCTCACCAATTTTGAGAAGGGTGTTAAGTTGTTGCCCAGAGTACTCCATGATCTCATCCAGATGCTGAATGTGATGAGTGTGAGCATTTAGAGTGCCCATCAAAGGTTTGAGATTGTTGTCAATCGTTTCAGCATAAAACTCAAGGTTGGTTTGGACATGGTAGGGAATAAGATGTTGTAAGTTGAAAAGCAAGTTTCCTTGTTTTTCCATCACCTCATCTTGTATCTTGATGTGACTGATGAGGGCTTCAATCTTATGGTTGAAGGAGGTTGCGTCACTCCTTAAAGCAGCTTTCAGATTTTGCCTGCTGTGATACTGCTTCTCCATGTCTACAATCAGGGGTTGAATGTCCAGATTGAAGACTCTTTCTGGGTCAATTTCCTCTGGTGCCACATTAACATCCTCTTCATCTCCATCTTCCTCATCTGGTTTTCCACCTCAACTTCTTCCTCTTTCTCTTCTTCCTTTTCACCTTCTGCCTCTGCTCCTCTTTCTTCCACTCTTTCTTGTTCTTCCTCATTGGACTCAGGGTCATTAAGAGGTTGATGTGGAGTGTTGTCTTCTTCACATGTTGATGTTTCCCCTTGTGCAATAATAGGGAAGTTGACAGGTTCAGCGGAGTGAATTTGATCAGCTGACTCACTCGGCTGTTTGTCAACTTTGCTGAGACTCTTGAGAAGTGCCTCTTGAATAGTCAGATCATCATCAGATATATCTAGGTTGTCTTGATTGGCTTCAAGATGGCCGCCTTCTGAGTGTTCATCTTCTGACTCAGCTTCTTCCTCATTCATCTCCTCTTCTTCAGATGAAGTGAGTTTATATCCTTCCTCACCTTCTTCCAGGTGGTGATTTCCTCTTGTTGTTTTTCTTCTTATGTTGCTGTATCATCACTGATTGTCACAGGTTTATTCAGGTTGCTGGTACCAGTTACAGAGATGTTTTCTTGTGCCTTCTGGGATCTGGTTCTTCATCCCACTCCTGATTTGCTGCTTTCAGGCTGCTTTCTTTTTCTTCCGACAGTGAGTTTGGGTTTCATGGATGCCTTGATGTAGGTAAACATTACCTTTGACTTGTGTGGAGCCTGCAGATTTTTAGGTTTCACTTTCAATGCGTCAAACAGATGTTGAAGGGGGAATCCATATGATTTCCTCTCCCAGAAATCACATTTCTTCTGTAAACCCTTGCTTGGTGCCGTAATGGACAGATCAATTTCCCAGGAATCGAGGCGTTTGTAATTCAAAAAATAATATGGTTACCTCCATGATTATAAGTTGATCTCCACGTGTGTAATCATCCACAGAATAATCCTCCATAACTTCCTTATTCTCCGCATGTATAAAAGTTGATTTTGTTCACACTGTTATTTGCCCATGACTCCAATCTTTATTTCGGTGGAGTGCATTGGCTAGTCACTTAGCCAATGTAGTGATTCTTTCACTGAGCTGCTTTACTTGTCTGTTCCTAACAATCAGTTAAGGCAACTTCGCTGGATACTAGTGCCTTACCTGCTACATCCCCTGTAACGGCAAAGGTTTAAACAGCTGATGAAGTCACTTAGCCGGTTACTCCAGTTAGCTGCTCTTTGGGACGTAGTCGATTTCAATCATTCCTAACTCAGTTCTCAACATGCTAAATCTTTCATATTTGAGTGGTTTAGTGAAGATGTCAGCTAATTTATCTTCAGTGGGTATGTATCTTAGGATGACATCTCCTTTTTCAACATGATCTCTAATAAAATGATGTCTCACATCAATGTGTTTTGTTCTTGAATGCAACACTGGATTTTCAGTAATAGATATTGTACTTGTGTTATCACAAATGATTGGAATTGTTTTCTCCTCCACTCCATAATCCCTTAGTTGTTGTCTAATCCAAAGCACTTATGCACAACAATGCCTGCTGCTATATATTCTACTTCAGCTGTTGATGTAGATATGGAGTTTTGCTTTTTGCTAAACCATGAAACTAGTCTGCCGCCTAGCATTTGACAAGTTCCAGAGGTGTTTTTTCTATCTATTTTGCATCCAGCATAGTCAGAGTCTGAATATGATATCAGCTTGAATCCTCCATCTTTTGGATACCAAATACCAACATTAATAGTGTTTTTCATGTATTTGATTATTCTTTTGGCTGCTAGAAGATGTGATTCTTTTGGTTGAGCTTGAAATCTTGCACATACTCCTACTGCAAATGCTATATCAGGTCTGCTTGCAGTTAAATATAGTAGGGATCCAATGATTCCTCTATACATTTTCTGATCAACATCCTTTCCAGTTTCATCTTTTCCAAGAATGACTCTTGCACACATTGGTGTATCTGTTGTGCCACTTGTGTCCATACCATACTTATGTATTAAGTCTTTTGTATATTTGGCTTGGTTAATGAAAATACCATCCTTCAATTGCTTTACTTGAAGACCAAGAAAATAATTTAATTCTCCCATCATGCTCATCTGAAATTTGCTCTTCATCAGATTTGCAAATTTCTCACACAGCTTTTCATCCTCTGAACCAAAGATGATGTCATCAACATATATTTGTACTAGTAATGTGCTTGTTCCTTCCTCTAATTTGAATAGAGTCTTATCTATAGTTCCCTTGTTGAATCCATTTTTGATAAAAAAAAATTGTGATAATGTTTCATACCAAGCTCTGGGTGCCTGTTTGAGTCCATAAAGAGCCTTCTTGAGTTTGTATACTTTATCTTCTTTTCCTTTGAGTTGGAAACCAGGAGGTTGTTCTACATATACTTCTTCTTCTAAAAGTCCCATTCAGAAATGCACTTTTGACATCCATTTGATATACTTTGAAGTCTTTATGTGCATCAAAGGCTAGAAAGAGTCTGATTGCCTCCAAACTTGCTACTGGTGCAAATGTTTCATCATAGTCTATTCCTTCTGCTTGAGAATAGCCTTTTGCAACTAGCCTTGCTTTGTTTCTGACAACTGTTCCTTGCTCATCCATTTTGTTTCTCGAATACCCATTTTGTTCCAATGATGTTGGTTGTCTGCAGTCCACAACAAGTTCCCGCACTTTATTTCTTTCAAATTCATTTAGTTCCTCTTGCATGGCTGTGATCCAGTCTGCATCTTGAATTGCATCATCTATTGTCTTACGTTCCACTTGTGATAGAAAGCAAGTCAACATGTGCTCCAGTTGTCTTCTGGTTTTAAATCCTGTGTGAATGTCTCCAATAACTTGTTCTTTAGGATGATCTCTTAGCCAATTTAGGTCTGGTTGAAGTTGTTCTTCACTTGGTGCTTCTGCAACTTCAGGTTCTGCATGAGCTTCAAGTTCTGGTGCTTCTTCAGTTGTAATGACTTGTGGTTCATCTTGATTTCCAAAGTTGTGATGCAGAATAGTTCTTGGTACTGTTGTATTCATATACACTTGCCTTTGTGCTCCTTCTTCTTCTTGTTCTTGAAGACTTTTACCATTTGTATTTGGTTCATCAAAGACTACATGTATTGATTCTTCAATCACTAATGTTCGTTTGTTGAGTACTCTAAATGATTTGCTGGTGTCTGAGTATCCCATAAAGATTGCTTCATCAGCCTTTTCATCAAAGGTGTGCAGTTGATTCCTGTTCAAAACAAAACATTTTGATCCATACATATGCAAATATGAGATATTAGGTTTTCTACCATTCCATATTTCATATGGAATCTTTCCATGATGTTTATTGATGATTGATCTGTTTTGTGTATGGCATGCTGCGTTTGCTGCTTCAGCCCAAAATCTCTTTGGTATGCATGCTTCTGCAATAATTGTTCTGACTGCTTCTTTGAGAGTTCTGTTTCTTCTTTCTGCTACACCATTTTGTTGTGGAGTTCCTGCTGCAGATAATTGATGTAGTACTCCATTTTCTTCACAATAGGTTCTGATAATTTCATTTAGAAATTTAGTGCCTATGTCTGATCTGATCTTGATAATCTTCAGTTCTTTATCATTTTGGAGTCTTCTCAGCAAATCTGCAGCTTCTTGAGTGTCTCTTTATTCTTGTTCATGAAGATTGTCCAAGTGTATTTTGAAAAGTCATCCACCACTACTAGAGTGTATTTCTTACCACTTACACTTACTGGTGTGACTGGTCCAAACAGGTCCATGTGTAACAGATGTAGAATTCTTGTTGTTGATTGATAGGGTTTTGACTTGAAGGAACTTTTGATTTGTTTCCCTTTCTGACATGCATCACAAAGACTTTCCTTCTTGAATGTGATCTCTGGTAGGTCTTCAACTAACTTGTTCTTTGATAATTTGTTGATGGTCTTGAAATTAAGGTGATTTAATCTTCTATGCTAAATCCAGCTAGTTGATTATTTGTTTTTTACAAGCAAACATGTTTCTGCCTTAGCTGTTTTCCAATCCACCACACACATGTTGTCTTCTCTTCTACCTGCAAGAACCACAGTTGAAGTTTGGCTGTGAATCACTTTGCATCCTTCCTTGTTGAAGTGTACATTGTAGCCTTTGTCACAGAATTGACTGATGCTTAGCAGATTGAAATTAAGTCCTTTAATATATGCCATATTTTGATTCTTCAAATTGTTCTTGAACATTGTGCCTTACCCCTTAATCTTGCCAGGGTTTTTTTTGCCTCCAAATGTGACTTAGGGTCCATCAAAAGCTTTGAAGTCAGTGAGCCATCTCTTGTTTCCTGTCATGTGTCTGGAACATCCACTGTCTATGTACCAGACATCCTATAAAACAAGTTAATTAAGTTTAGGTACCCAACACTGTTTGGGTCCATACCTGTTAGCAGTCATGCCTCCTACTCCAAGTGTATATCCAAATGATCTTCTTTTTGGATAGTTGAAGTCATTGACTTCATATGTATAAGGCATGGTAGAATAACTTCTAATATTTTTACTCAAGGTATTCTGATACTTTTCTCTACTTTTTGGTGCATTTGCATCCTTCTTCACTTTCCAATATGCAGTGGGAAACCTATGTTGCTTCATGTGTCTAGGAACATACCTAGATTGATTTTTCTTAAACACATGATGCATGGCATGAAGTGGTTTCTTCTTGTATTTTGGAGGTGCAAACATTCCAATCATCCTCTGAAGGATAAAGTCTTCCTTTACCTTTCATAAAGTCTTTGCTTTGGTTGATTGGATTGATGGTTTAAATCTATGCTTTTATCGCACCGCTTTTGAGTTCACCGGTACAGGATGAGTGATTGAAACTATGGTCTGTCCTTTTCTGAACTTTGGTCCATTGCTGGTTCTAGATTCAGAATTATGTTGTCCATTGTTTCTAATCCCATCCTGATTGTTGTAGCCAAGACCAGATCTGGATCCAAACCTCTTAGAGGGTTTGTAAGCTGGTGCATTTTGTGGTGCAGTGGTGTTTTTAACTGGTAGGGAGATTTTCTCAGTTGATTTGTCACCACCAGATGAGTGATCATCTGTTGTTTGTTGATCATTTGAGTAGATCTCCTTACTAGTTAGTTCAGCTTTTGATTTTTCCAGTTCTTTCTTTAATCTTTTATTTTCCTTTCTTAGATCCTTTCATTCCTTTTCTAGAATTTCATGATTAATTTCAATTTCATCAAATTTAGTCATGAGATTTTGGACTAGGTCTGTTGTATCTAATGGGAGAACAGAAGATTGTGCAGTGTTAGATGTGGATGCATTAGATGAAGAGTAAGAGCTGGATGTTACCTCAGTTTCATCAGATTCTTTGGTCATTAGACATAGACTTGTTTTCTCAGTGTCTGAGCTGTCACATTCATCTTCATCTAATTCTTTGGTCATGAGACATAGACATGCTTTTTCATTGTCTGAGCTGTCTTCTTCACTATCATCTGAGTCATTATCAGATGATCCTTCATTCTTTTCACTGTTGGATTCAGCCTTGAGTGCCTTCTTGCCTTTTCTCTTTTCAGTTGCTTTGTACCTCTTCTTTTCCTCATCTTTGTCATTTTCTTCAGGGCAATCAGCCTTGAAGTGACCTTTCTTGTTGCAGTTGAAGCATCTGTATTCATCATCCTTTTTCTTCATGTCTTTGTTTGAGCTTGATTTCTTGTTTGATGATGAGTTTCCTTTGAATGACTTCTTGTTGCTGTACCTGTCAAAACGTTTAACTAATAAAGCTACATGTTCATGTGTCACTTTGCTGATGCAATCAGCAAAGTTACTTTGCTGTGGTGCTATCAGTGCACTGGTTCTTTGTGTCTCTGCCGGAGCACCATCTTCACCGTTCAATTCGAATTCATAAGCTTTTAGTTGGGACATCAGGGTCAAGGTGTCAGTGTTTGCAAGATTTGTAGTTCCTCTGATTACTGATGTTATGATCTTCCATCTTTCAGGTAAGCCTCTCAAGATCTTCAAGCATACTTCTTTCTGGGAATATGTGTGTCCAAGCTGTTGCAGTTCACTGATGATGCTTGAGAATCAGTTGTCCATTTGATCAATGGATTCACCAGCCTTCATTTTGAAATTTTGAAATTTCTGTTTTGCAACAGAAAATTTGTTTTCTTTGACTGCTTCAGATCCTTCATTAATCAGTTCCATTTTGTCCCACATCTCCTTTGCTGTCTTGCAATCTTTAATTCTCATGAACATGTTGATATCTAGGGTCTTCAAAATCATATCTTTTGCAACGAAGTCTAGATTTGCTCTTCTCCTGTCATCCTTGGTCCAATCTTTCTTGGGTTTGTCCACTTCTTTTCCTTGATCTGCTCCTGTGGTTACCACAGTCATGATCATGATTGGACCGTCATTTATTACATCCAGCATCTCCTGATGACGGTCAAATTATACCCGTGAAAGTCATCAACGTTGACCTTAAATCGAGATTAATAATGTATATTTCATATTAAATCACTCGTTTATATTTATTATTTAATGTTAAGTGATTATTAATATGATATTTGGTATTTAGCTGTTTTTATTATTTAAAGCCGATTTATTGTGCGATAATTATTGATTTTGCAGATCACAACAAATCGAGAGGATTAATGTCATTCAATCAATTATCTCAAGATAAGGAAGGAAGAAAATCGGAGCATTAAGTGGAAGATTAATCGGATCAACATGCAAGCGTGCAGTGGGGAACAAGCTAGACGAAGAAAACGTGTTAAACATGCAAACTTAGGTTCGGTCGACCGAGTGCAGCTCTTCGGTTGACCGAGCCTTAGGTTTGGGTCGGTTTCCGGCTTATATCGTGCTTATCTTCTAGAACCACCCTAAGTCGGCAAAAACCTCTATATAAGCAAGCAGCTACGAGAATTGTAATTCACACCAACACACACCTTAGATATACCTTAGAATATCATTCAATAAAATCATTCTATTCATATCTTGATTCAATGTAGTTTATTGAGGGTGTTTCCAGCAATTTAAAGGGCTGCAATATGTAAGCCTTTATTTTCTGTTTTTTCTTTTAAGTAATTAATCCCTCCCAATTATGCTTTATCGTTTGAATTAGTTAATCATAGCTAGATGATGTAGATCTAGGCTATGACGTTAGGGATGTGGCGATACCTTGTCTATGGGGGTCCCATAACCTACGTCATAGACTTAGTATTTATTTATGAATCTGTATTGTTTAATTAATGTGTATCTAAGTTAGTTTATATGAATGCTTTACGAGTTACTGTTTAATCTGTTATGTATGATGAAACGCTGAGAGATATGTTCAGGGATGTAATCTGGGGACGAAATTGATTCGGGTGACCGAATGAGTTCACTCGGTCGACCGAGCCCAGCTATTCGGTCGACCGAGCCCCTGTTTATCCGTTAAATAGCCACGTCTTTATGGTTAGGTTAACTTAATAAAATTTATCATCTCAGTAGGTATGGCTACGGCTACGTTGCTCGTCTGTTATAATTAGCGTATGATTAGGAAATACCAATATAAGGCTCCTAGGTTGGCTCATGAATGATCTTCCGGGACTTTCAGCGAGATCTAGGTAGGTTTTGTATTTGGGAATTGAGCTCGCCTAGTTATACGTAAATCGTAGATTAACATGATACCGTGCAGGTGAATGTTAATAGGACAGAGACTGATGCGATCGTTTAGGAAGTACGCCTAACCATAGGAATGTTGCCTGGACGAGGTGTACGGTTAATATCGGCATCCTTAGAGTCGTAAGCGTGTGAGTTATATGAGATGGAGGCACCAAAAGGCGAAGTCACGTAACAATATCACGCAAAGATCTAGTGACTACCGGTGCTAAGTCAAGTTAAAGAGGATGACTCCCGTAGCCAATCTAAGATAGATACAAACGGATTGACAGCTAATAAGTTCGGGCTTATTATATAAATTATCTAGGTCCAAACGATAAAGACTATAATAGGGGAGGTTAATTACGTTGTGTCGAGTCGTGTCATTACTTTTCTTGTTTTATGTTGGTCGTAGACCGCCTCTATGTCCTTGACATGTTTAATCAATTGTTTGTATATAAGATGATCCACAATTGGTTCCTCTCGTGGGATCGACCTTGATTCACTATAGCTATACTACGATGGGCCTAGTCCTCTTGCTAGTATTGGTTTATGGTGGTCAAGTATATTATAACCTGATTGACCCCGATCAAGTTTTTGGCGCCATTACCGGGAACCAACGGTCAATTTTATACATAAATAATTTTTATTCATGTCGAGTTTTCTGCTTTTAGAGTCGCTTTTACATTTTGAGTCCTCTCGTTGTCTCGCTCGTCTCAAAATTCCAGATTCTTAAATTAAAAAAAAAATAAATTAAAAAACAAATTTATTCGGTCGACCGAGAGACCTCATTCGGTCGACCGAGAATTTATAATTTTTTTTGTTTTGTTCTGTTCTGTTTTACACGGTTTTTTCATATTTTTCGAGTCTGGAATTTCGCGTGTCTGTTTATCCCCGTATGTTTAATCCGTAGGTCTGATAGCAGCATGGGAAACCATGTTAAAATCAGTCTACGGTCTGTTTGTGTTTTTTGTTTTTCTTCTGTTTGTAGAAACCAGAGAAGCAATAATCCAAGTCAATAATTTTTCGTGGGCGCTGAGAAAATAACCCAGCAAACATGTGGAGCTACGAATCTAAGATGGGAAAAGCGATGGAAGCAATACCTTTAAAGCACCAAGATGGCTCCGAAATTTTTTTAAAGGCTTAAATTCTTCGTGGTACAATGTTGAAGGCAAGGTACTACCTTTTTTTTTCTTATGCTTTACTACCTTTTGGTTTTTTTGAGCATAAGTTAGCCTATGCATGAACCTTAGTATGAATCTTGGCCCGGAGTGGTTTGTAAGATTAATTTTATTAGTGTGGAAGGTTTTGCCCCATATCTGTCTCATCTAGAGGGTGTAAGGAAACATGTATTCGTTGAAGGAAGCAAGAATAAAGAGTTCCTCGTAGTTCATAAAATCTCTTTGTCCTATGCATGAGATTGCTTCTACCGCCAGGGGAGCAACAAATTGTGTAGTTTAAGAATTCACAATCTAAAGAAGACGTTGAGTTTTGAGAGAACACCATCTTCGCTTTCGATGAGTTTTATGGTGATGGCTTTTCGTGAACCCACCTTAAATGTAAACGAGATTACGCTTTGGGTGACAATTTAGAAATCGCAGAATCGTAGTACATGGGTTCGAAATGGTCTAACCATGGTCGGGCGAGTTTAACCGAGCCTCGGCTCAATCGACTTCTCCACGTGTGATGTACGTTACAGCGAGCCCACAAGACTTAGCATAGCCGATAAGCCTTCGGGCTAAACGGGCTTAATCTTGACGGATTGGCCTAAATCGTCACATATATGTCCAACGAATAAGACGGCGTAGGCTTGCTTGCCTACATAACCGACCTTATTCGGAGTACTTTGATTCATTGTTTCTTATTGTCAAGGCCAAAACCGTAATTTTAACCGAGTTTCTTAGAATTCACTAATTCCTAAAACGAGAGCCGAGGTAAGAGCTTTGGATAAATGGTATGGATAAATGTTGTTTCCTAGGTCTCACAACCAAAGGAAGGGTATTAATCCGCAAAAGCAACAAGCCCACCTCTTATAGTGCACGAAGGGTCAAAGTCTGGCGATCCAAGAATGATAACTGACAAGGATAATCTTTGGAAAGTCGAGCTGAGGACTTTAAACTCAGAACTACTTCTTTAAAACCCTTAGGATTTCTTTTTAGGATTTTTAGGTTTTGTCTTCTTTGAGTCAAATAAGAGTAACGTGAAATATGTTGAGGTTTTTTATTTTGCCGTGTTCCTATGGCCATTGGGCTAAGGATGTGCAAAACTTTTTTACTCAATATAGGCCATGTGAATTAGAGTTCCGTAGGAGAGTCGAGAAATTGCTGAATAAAAGGAAATTTAGCAATCAACCTTAAGATGGAAGCATTAAGAGAGCTTGAGAGTTATTGAAAATGTAACAGAGAATGATTGGTGCGAACAAGAACAATCTTGGTCAAATTCTAAAACTTTTTAGGTGATCCAAGTGAAAATCCAAAGTGTGTGCAATTCATTCTGCAATTATCCTTATCTTTCCCTTTATATTTTTTCACCTTCAAACTTTTCGATCCTCTCACCAATCTGCCTCTAATTCCACATTTCTAACCATTCTTTCATCGCCTCTTTTCTTTCCATCCGTTTCACTCTCCCACCCAATCTCGATGCCTTAACCCACCCATAAACACAATTTCTTACCCACCCTTTATCTTTTCTTCCCAACCTTATGTGTATCTTTTTCTAAACCCATCATACTCTCAACCTCCATTTTGTTTACACAATACCTATGTGTTGCGGAATTTGAAATATTGCTAAGCTTTATTGATTATCTTTTATCATTTTGATTTTCATGATCCTAGTTGAGGTAAGTGTAGCTCTGACCCTAGCTAGATTTTAAAGGTTTTTGGTTCGATCAAAGTACAACTTATCTTTCTACCGGAAGTTTTAAATTTCACACTTTTCCGTCTATTCCGGCATTTCTAGATGATAAGTTTTGTTCTGAAATATCACACAGATCCGACCTTGTTGATGACGGTTATGACTTTTACGTGATACATTGGGTTATTAGTAATTTCGAGGAGTAGCTACATCTCCCTAAGTTGTTGATATCCAATGCAAGCGATAAGTTTCTGCGCTAAGTATTTGATTTTATCTTTAGCCAATAGGTCGCATTGCATCTGTTATACCTTACCAAGTTTCTCTTTTATACTGGAATGAATACATAGTGAGCCACCCACCTCGTGTTTTTCCCACATGGGTTATGCTTTTTGATCTTTGTCTTATCCACCCGGTTTTTAGATGACGACTACCATCTTTAGTTGCTTGTTTATTTTTCTTTCTATTTAGTATTTTTCTTGTCTTTGGTTGTATAAAATAAAGTGGCTTAAAATGTTTTTCGGTATTCATACCTAATTACTGCCACATTATTCTATAACTTCCATAGACATGGTGTTATTAACGGTTTCGTGGAGTTTGTCTGCTTATACAGGTTTTCACTTGCTTCTCCACAACGTGCTGACATTTACTCTGATATTGTTCCTTTACTTGAGAGCCGTTTCCAGAGCTAAGTCTTTTTCTTAAATTCTCATTTATTTTTGTCATTGAGGACAATGCCATGTTTAAGTGGGGGGTAGGAGACTTAGCTATGTTGTTATGATTAAAATTTGAATGAAACGGTAGAAAAAATTTGAATAAATACCATATTATGTATCTCGTACCCTTAGAATTGTGAGTTCCTAGCTAAGAATTGATAGGAAATAAACCAAGTTTCATGAGTACGTGATCATTTTATACTTATGTTAAGTAAATTTAAGGATATTCATGCCCGCTTTTAGCGAGTAGTTATTTATTATTCAATTACTCAATCTGTGAATCGAGTATACCGCGCAAATCATAATAATCAAGAAATTATGTGTACATTGCATAGATGATTGGTTATGTAGACTTAGTGACGATACTTATTGGCTGATGTATTCTTATCTTCTTGCCAACAAAAGCGGAGTAATAAGCTTGAGACGTACCTGTGTTTTAACAAAATGTTAAACACTGGGCTTGTAGTAACATTACCAAAGTAGCCTTGCGCTTGTGGTAATATTCAATGCTATATTTGATCTAAGATAGGGGGATACTTTAAAAAGTTTTCTTCCTTGAGATTGATAGTATTTGAAAAATATGAAGATATGAAAAGAATATTCAACTCTTTAAGAGGCTTTGATCGAGTAGTACTCGGTCTCCAAGTCCAAAAACCCTATAGATACGCTCTTGCTTATTGTTCTAGTGCTTTAACCATTGCGAGGCTTAAGAAGTATGAATGCCGATGTTGGTGAATTTTGATATGAGGTCTGCATAAACTCTAATCTTGCCACGAATATATAAAACTAAATGCACATGCACACATCACTTCGATTCATAGTCAGTAGTGAATAATGGATATCTTATGAGCATGACTAGTATGAGTTGACTTGAGTTTCTTGTGTAAGTATGATTCGACCATGGAAAATGTTGTCTTGAGGAATGACTTATTGATGCTTTGTTCGGGAAGATCAAAGTCTAAGTGGGGGGTAGTTGATGACGGTCAAATTATACCCGTGAAAGTCATCAACGTTGACCTTAAATCGAGATTAATAATGTATATTTCATATTAAATCACTCGTTTATATTTATTATTTAATGTTAAGTGATTATTAATATGATATTTGGTATTTAGCTATTTTTATTATTTAAAGCCGATTAATTGTGCGATAATTATTGATTTTGCAAATCACAACAAATCGAGAGGATTAATGTCATTCAATCAATTATCTCAAGATAAGGAAGGAAGAAAATCGGAGCATTAAGTGGAAGATTAATCGGATCAACATGCAAGCGTGCAGTGGGGAACAAGCTAGACGAAGAAAACGTGTTAAACATGCAAACTTAGGTTCGGTCGATCGAGCCTATAGCTTCGTCGACCGAGTGCAGCTCTTCGGTTGACCGAGCCTTAGGTTTGGGTCGGTTTCGGCTTATATCGTGCTTATCTTCTAAACCACCCTAAGTCGGCAAAAACCTCTATATAAGCAAGCAGCTACGAGAATTGTAATTCACACCAACACACACCTTAGATATACCTTAGAATATCATTCAATAAAATCATTCTATTAATATCTTGATTCAATGTAGTTTATTGAGGGTGTTTCCAGCAATTTAAGGGCTGCAATATGTAAGCCTTTATTTTCTTTCTTTCTTTTAAGTAATTAATCCTCCCAATTATGCTTTATCGCTTGAATTAGTTAATCATAGCTAGATGATGTAGATCTAGGCTATGACGTTAGGGATGTGGCGATACCTTGTCTATGGGGTCCCATAACCTACGCCATAGACTTAGTATTTATTCATGAATCAGATTATTTAATTAATGTGTATCTAAGTTAGTTTATATGAATGCTTTACGAAAGTTACCGCTTAATCATTATGTATGATGAAACGCCGAGAGATATGTTCAGGGATGTAACTGGGATCGAAATTGATTCGGGTGACCGAATGAGTTCACTCGGTCGACCGAGCCCAAATATTCGGTCGATCGAGCCCCTGCTTATCCGTTAAATAGCCACGCCTTTATGGTTAGGTTAACTTAATAAAATTTATCATCTCAAGAGGTATGGCTACGGCTATGATGTATGAAAATATATGATCAAATTATAAGACTTTTTATTATTATATTTATGATATTTTAGTATAATTTCATATAAATGCATTAAAACTTATAAAAATCATAGTTAGTTATAATTAGATGCATAAGTTATAAAACGATAAAAATGATAGTTTTTTGTCGATTTACGCTTGGTGTTTCGTTGAGTTTGTTGCAGATCGATGTTTACCAAGATCCCAAAATTATGACATACTTTGAAGTATAAATCATGAGTTTTTGTGGGATAAAAGATTATGCCAAAATCTAACAACTTTGAACAGATCAATCTGCCTTTAATGTTTCTACCGTAACTCATCTTCAACGGACATTTGATCTAACTTAGAGGCATTTTCAGAGAAAAAGTTCTTGATGAAAGTTGTAGGCCTTCAAAAGAGCTTTCCAACGAATATCAAATCATGTCAACTGAGGTCTACAAATGAGATAGGTTTTTACAAACATCGATATGTTGTATGTCCGCACGCCGGAGAAGGCCGAATATTGCGTAAAAATCTCTCAAATCGGGCCCACAAATCTCTCGACAAGAGAATATATATCGTGTAGCCGCACGCGCGCGGTGGTGGTCCGCACGCTGCGCTGCCTCGGTGATATGGTCTATAAATAGACCTCAAATGCAACCATTTTGGAGTGTACCAAGGCATATATCTTTCTTCTATATGTCTCTATAGTTTCGCTTTTGTTGTTTTTAGTTAAATAAAAGCAAAGTAAAACGGCACTCTGCCGAATAATGTCAGTAGTATAAAGTATCGTTATAATGCTTAGAAGATGTATCAAGGCTCATTGATGTAAAGGAGTTGCTATTTCCGGAGGATACAACTCAAGCTTCGATTGTAATCTGCAACTTTTCTAATGTATTTATGTTGTTATTAGTATCTTACTTATAATGATATTAGGCTAACTTAGTATCTAGCCAAGATATGAAATTGGATTAGTATTATCTTTTAGGAAATGGATGATGACTATACTAAAATCGGATTAAAATCGGTTATAATGAATCTCTTTCTATATTCGTATTGAATTAGCTACTTGATATGAAAGAATTCATAATCTAATTATGAATTGACGCCTCGTAGTTAGGTTGTGAACTCGTTAATAGAAAGACCGGAGGGTAAAATTGGCCGAGTGAAAGCGTGACAACGGAATCCGATTTCCTAAACCGGGGTAGATTTGTTTCGGGAGAAACAAACTCTTATTGAAAGATGTACTTTGAGAGATTATTACGCTTAATTCATTTGTTTAATTGACATACCTTAAAATTGGCCGAATGACAAAACGGAAGTGACCCATGCTTGAGGATGACCTTGGACAAATGATTGGACATATGACAATTTCAGATGCTCGTGTGAGAATGAATTGTTTAGCTTAGAGTGCACCGTTTAGTATAATTGATTTAACTTAAAATAAAGATCGAGCACATCCAATTCCACTAAAAGATATAAGGATTCAATAACATATTCTTGGCTAGTCTATAATTATAATATCTATCTCCCTCCCTTAGATATTGTTTTGGTACCTATATATACTTATATCTATATATATATATGTATTGCTATATATCTATATATATATTTATATACTTATATATATCTGCTTTTAGTTTATGCTTTGTTAGTTTGTAGTTTGGTTGGATGATAAAATTGCGACTTAGATTGAGATAATAACAGCTTTCTTGGTGTTTAATCACACGGTGAATTACCAAGTTTTCCTCGAGGATCGACACTCGACTCATCACTCTATCACTACAATTTGACCCGGTACACCGCGGTAAGATTGATAGCATAGAAAAGGTCCGTCACTTAAATGGCGCCGCCAAGTTGCCGGGAACGACGCTAATTCATTGTGTTCGAATGATTTCTACTTATATTAACTCAAAAGTCTCGAGGATAAGTCAACACTTTTCTTACCCCATTTCTATTTTCTTTTTCGTTGGTACTTACCTAATAAGTAAGTTATCAATCTTTACTTTTATCGATTTCAACTATTTTCGGTTTTCGTTAGTTGATGACCAGAAAGAGTAAGGCCCCACTTATTCCTTATAAGCCTAACATAGATACTTACGAAAGGCAGTTAAGAGCAGAAAGGAAACAAGGTCATACTGGTCAGGGAAATCCTGACGGAGAATCATCATCAAATCAAAATACGAAAATGGTCAAAACAAAGATGAAACACTCGAACAAGGGCTAGATCATGCTCAAGGGCATGGCCAAAATCTTAATCAGATCTACCAATACCAAATAACCGTAATAGAAATAATCAAAATCGGAACCGTAACAATCGTAATAATAACCCACCAAATCCGAGACCTATTTGTGATCGACCTTAAGAATAAACCGGACTAATAATCCAAATTCGTTACCCAATGAAGGAGCAAATAATTTTGAAATAAAATCTCATCTTTTGGTCTAATTGACGCAAGAGCCCAATTTCTAGGAGAGGATGATGAGGATCCACATCATCACCTCTATCTTTTCAAGAATTGTGCAATACACCAAAAGTCAAGGTGCTCATCGTGAATTAACAAGGATGTCTATGTTTCCTTTTCTTTAAAAGGAAGAGCACGAGATTGGTTTATGTCACTTCCACATCATTCATTGACTAGTTGGGAGGAGATTCAAACCGAGTTCTTAAAGCAGTATTTTACTCCGGGTAGAAATTTGGAATTAAAAGTCGAAATTGCCAACTTTAGACAAGGATCTGAAGAAACGCTTGGGAATGCGTGGAGAGATTTAAAAGTTGCTAAGATCTTGTCCCGATCATGGTTATTCCTTAGAAATGCAAATCCAACTTTTCTGTCAGAATTAAGGAAAGATTCACGTGCGAGATGTAGATCATGCATGTGGTGGTTCATTAATGATGAGTGAAGCTCAAATAGTTTACGATGCTATAGAAAGATTTCCAAAAATAACAGAATGTGGGAAACCGGTTCTAGCACCAGAAAGTAGCATTTGCAGGAGAATGCACATCGAATATGGAAGTTCTAGCACACTTGGAGAATTTGGGTAGGAAGTTTGACAGCCTACAGGCTAGTAGGATCAGAAAATCGAAACTATCATACCAAATGACTACTCAAATCATGATAATGTGTCATTAGTGATAGAAGAACAAGAAGGATACTCAAGGGAAGAGGTGAGTTTTTTACAACAAAGATAGGAATTTGAACAACGCGTATTCAAACTCCTTTAATGCTATTAAAAGAGAGCACCCAACTTTTAGATGGTCCAAAACCCTAATAAGCCAGGACAACCGCCATATCCAGGGCTCAAAGATAAGAATCCATATAGTAATCAAGTTCATCAAGGAAATACATCAAATCGTAACCTACAATCGTTACTCAAATCTTATCCACAACATACTACTCAAACTATACCACCACCCAAAGTTCAACCCAACCTGAAGGAGTTGATAAATGGGATAAATTAATGGAAAAATGATGGGTGTAGTATCTACTCAAGCTCGAATATAGAAACTATGATAACTTCTATAGTTCGGGTCTCTAAGGATATGACTATGTTGAAAACATCCGTGGGTGGACATGATACGAGAATGAGAACTATAGAAGCATCAAGTAAGAATATGGAAGATCATTTGAGTAGAGAAGGAGAACGTAATAACAAAGAGACCTCCAGTGAGGATTACCAAGTAATACCGAAAGAAACCCGAGAGAGGTAAAAGTCAGATTACGAGAAGTAGGAAATATTGTGAAGATACTAGAGCAGAGAACGCAGAAACAATGAGGTAGAAAAAGATTTGAATGGTAAAATCAGTAAAGGAAAAGGACGAACTTGAATTTACTCTGATGAAGAGGAAGAAATTATCGAAGAATTCTTAAAACAGTAATAATATTGAACCGAAATTGAAGGCTAAAAATGGGTAAAAGTCCATAGAATTCGAAAGATCCTATGGATAAGGACCTGAGAACCCTATTTAAGGAACATGTCGAGAAAATCGTGGGAAAAACCGAAGATTTAAAAGTAACTGAGAAGGATAAAGTTGATACAGGGGATGTTTTAAAGGAAAAATCTCAAGATAATGAAACTTGGCGATCAAGTAATGCTCAAAGATTCAAGGAAAAGGAAAAGAGAAATGACTTCGTAACCAAAGGTTATAGATTTAGAATCTTTGCCTTATCCACCAAAAGATCAAATTAAAAAGATAAAACCGATAAGAAATATGCTCGCTTCTTGACACTTTTCGTCATATTCATGTCAATATCCTCGTTATAGAAGCTTTAGTCAACATGCCCGCCATGGAAAGTTTCTTAAAGATATCCTATCTAATAAAAAAGCGATTAGAAGAATATGAGAATATTTGCCTTAATGAAGAATGTTCTGCAATACTTCAAAGATCGACTACCACCTAAACTTAAAGATCCTGGCGCTTCACTATACCATGTGAAATTGGAGGATTTCTGCTTAAGAAAGTATTGTGTGATCTAGAGCAAGTATCAATCTCATGTCTTTTGAGGATTATAAGAAACTAGGAATAGGAGAGTTTACTTAATCACCTAAATGACCCTTCGGGATGGCGTAGATAGATCAATTAAACATCCTAAGGGAATAATCGAGGACGTGTTGGTTAAAATTGATAAATTTTACTTCCCAAGAGACTTTGTAATAATGGAAATGGAAGAAGGATATTCAGCGCCAATTATTCTAGGTCGACCATTTCTAGCTACAGAAGGACTTTGATAGATGTTCAAAAGGTGAACTAATACCGAGAGTTAATGAGGATAAAGTTTCATTCAATATCTTCAAAGCTATAAACCATCCATACAAAGAACCGTAATCATGTTCTTTTATAGATGAATATTCTACTATCTCGGGATGCCAAATCTAAAGGTTATGAAAATAAATTAGAAGAATGTTTGGCATTTTCTATCTATAAAGAAGATGAAAATGATAATCAAATGAAAGAAGTAATCCTTTATTTAGATAAAGGAGGGTTTGTTAAACATCCATGGCATCAAAATTTGAAATTGGAAATGGAAGGACCAGCTTTAAAACCATCAAGAGAAGATCCACCAAGGAATCTGAGTTGAAACCACTTCCTTCGAATTTGAAATATGCTTTTCTTAAAAATGATAATCTGTTACCTATTATCATTTCATCAACCTTAACAAAAGAACAAGAGGATCAATTATTAAGAATGTTAAGACAACATAAGAAAGCTTTTGGATGGACAAAGGGCGTATATCAAAGGAATTAGCCCTCAAATTTGTGTTCACAAGATTATTTTGAATGAAGAAGCTAAACCTTGTATTCAGCCACAACGCCGCCAACCCGAATTTGCAAACAATCGTTAAGAAAGAGGTCATTAAGCTACTAGAAATGGGAATAATCTTTCCCATATCGATAGTGAATGGGTAAGTCCGACTCAAGTAGTTCCAAAGAAAGGAGGTTTCACGGTAAAAGAAAATGATAAAATGAATGGATTCCGACAAGGGAAATTACAGATATCGAATGTGTATTGACTTTCGAAATCGAATGAACATACTAAAAGGATCATCATCCACTTCCATTCATCGCTCGATGTTGGAAAGATTGAGTGGACATAAGTATTATCGCTTTTAGATGGTTATTCGGTTATTTACGATATTCATTGCAAAGTTAGAGATAGAGAAAACTACTTTCACTTGTCCCTATGGAACTTTTGCTTATAAAAGAATGCCGCTTGGTTTGTGTAATGCACCGCTACATTTCAAATGATGTATGATGGCAATATTTTCTCGATATGGTTGAGAAATTCTTAGAAATCTTTATGGATGACTTTAGTGTTTATGGAGATTCTTTTGATAAATGCTTATCACACTTAGAAAGCGCTTGCTTTACAACGTGAAGATACCAACTTGGTTCTAAACTCGGGAAAAAGTCATTTGATGGTATCTCAAGGAATTGTACTAGTCATAGAATCTCTCAAGAAGGAATTGAAGTTGATAAAGCTAAAGTCGAAGTAATTGAAAAATTACCTCCACCAATTAATTTGAAAACGTTAAGAGGATTTCTTGACATGCAGGATTTTATAGAAGGTTTATTGCAGATTTTCAAAAATAGCAAAGCCTCTGAGTCATTTGCTAGAAAAAGAAGTACCTTTAACTTTGATGATAAATGTATGGAAGCCTTTAAGACCCTAAAAGCGAAATTAACTATCGCACCAAAGATTAGTAGCACCGTATTGGGATTTGCCGCTTGAAATTATGTGTGATGCTAGTGATTTAGTCAGTAGGAGTCGTTCTAGGTCAACGGTATAACAAAATTCTCAAAGCTATCTACTATGCTTCTCACACATTAAACGCAATTTCACCTTAATTATGCAACTACCGAGAAAGAACTCATATCGTAATATTTGCCTTAGATAAGTTTCGATCATATATTGTTGGTTCTAAGGTAATAATCTACACGCACTATTCACCAAGTATCTTTTAAGTAAGAAAGATGCCAAACCGCGCTTCTTAGGTGGATTCTCATACTTCGTGAATTCGATATTGAAATTAAGGATAAAAAGGAAGTGAAAATGTAGTAGCATCATCTAAGCAGATGGATAATGATGAAGGAAAAGGAAAAGAAATTCAGATTCGCTTCAGATGAGAAACTGCTTAAGATAGATACTCCTTCAACCATGCGATTATTAAAAACTAGAATACCATCAAAGGAAGATTCGCCATGGTTTGGGGAAATTGTTAACTACATTACCTGTAAGTACATCCCACCTCATTGACTTGGCAAATGTAAAAGAAGTTCTTTTATGACTTAAAGTTTTATTATTGGGATAAACCGGATCTTTTCCGAAGATGCTCGGGATGGAATAATTAGGAAATGTATTCCTGATAATGAAATTTTAAGTGTATTATCATTTTGTCATGATCGTGAGGCAGAGGTCATCATGGAGGATGGAAAATCGCTTTCAAAGTTTTACAATGTGGTTTCTATTGGCCTACACTATATAGAGATGCATATAAATATGCAAAATCTTGTGAATCATGTCAAAAATGGGAAATATATCGAAAAACATGAAATGCCTATGCAACCGATTTTAGAATGTGAACTATTTGATGTGTGGGGTATAGATTTCATGGGACCTTTCCTATATCTTTGGAAAAGATTTATTCTAGTAATGGTTGATTATGTTTCTAAATGGGTAGAAAGTCAAGCTCTCCTACTAATGATACCAGAGTAGTGCTAAGGTTCCTTAAAAAGAATATATTCACACGATATGGCATTCCAAGGGCTATCATTAGTGATAGAGGTTCACATTTTTGTAACCGACCATTTACTAAGATAATTGAGAAATATGGTGTAACTCATAAACTTGAACACCCTATCATCCACAAACTAGTGGATGTAGAGGTATCTAATAGAGAAATTAAAAGAATCGTGGAGAAGACAAGTGGACTCGAATCGTAAAATCAAGTAAAGACTTGATGATGCATTATGGGCATACAGTAATGCCTTTTAAAACACCATTGGTCGTTTCTCCTTACAAATTAGTATTTGGAAAATCTTGTCATCTCCTCGTTGAATTAGAACACCGAGCTTTATGGGCTATTAAATTTCTAAACTTTGATCCTAAAGTCACAAGGATCATAGATTACTTCGCTAATGTAACTAGAAGAATTTCACTGATTCTTATGAAAATGCTCGACCTACAAGAACGCACGAAAGCTTTTCATGATAAGAAAATCTATAGTCGTGAGTTCCATATAGGTGATCGAGTACTTTTATATAATTCACGCTTGAAGTTGTTTCCAGAAAGCTTAAATCTAGATGGACAGTCCATATGACGAACAAAATCTATAAGTCCTGAGTCATTGAACTAATCGATGGAAAACAACTTTTATAGCCAATGGATGGACACAGGTGAAATTGTTCGTGGAAGTCAAGGATACCTCAAACAAGAAGTATTATTACTTATCGACCCTCCAACGAATTGAGGAAGCGCAATTTTAAACTCACCAATTACAGTACTATCTTTCTAATTTACCTTTTAATATGCATTTTAAAGTAGTTTCGCTCTTTTACCGGATAGACGTAAAAGAACTCTGATGCCTTTCATAGATAGAATAGAAGTTTTTATTTTACTTTTAAGATTAGGTCTAGATAAGGATGTCGCTTTTAAGATAGAAGCCTTAGTTTCTAAATTAAATAAGGAATTATTAATCAAGTCGAGAAAGAGAACTTTGTAATGGAAATTCAAGGAGTGCAATAAAAGAAGAGCAAGGTTTTTAATGAAGTGTAGAATCAGGGAAAATGGAACATGTCGGATAAAGGTGTGGAAGAAATACAACCATATCCCGTGATGAGTGTTTGAATGTTATTAAGAAGGAACGACAGTGGTTATCCTAAAATCCCGAGGAATACAAAGAGATAATTCAAACGCATCACCCTAGTGAGAAAGGTTAAGGGACCGTTATGATAACAATCTTGAGAATCTGAGATTGAGGGAGTTAGCAAAAAAATCCTAAGAATTTCAAGGTGTGTTTTAATTTTTCAAATTTTAATTAAATTTCATTTTTTTAAAGTTATTTCTCTAAACTTAAAAAGAAAATATTTTTATGAAAATTTATAATAAACCTATTTTATCATGTAAAGTAGGTATATTATATAAAAATATGTGATTTCAATATTATATTAGTTTTTATATTTTATCAAGTTTTATATAGAAAAATCGATATTAAACTTAAATTATATAACATAAATCATAGATTAACATCAAATGATTTTTATGTGATATAATTAGAGCTTATTACACAAAAATGATAAAATTCCGCTTTTTTGGGCCATGTGACCGCACACGCCGGTACACTACTGCACGCGCTGTGTGTACACACCTAAACCTAAAAATGCGCCTTTCCTCATTTCTCATACCTCAATTTGAATTGAAGAACAGCCCGACTTCTTCCTCTCTTCTCCTCAAAATCAACAATTTTCCATCAATTTTCTTCACTCAAACATCACATAAGTATTAATCTCTTCTTCTCTTCAACTTAATCATAAAGAGAAGATACCTTTTGGAAAAAGTTGAAGCTTGGCAACCTCAAGGCTCTTTTTTTTCTCATTCCGCGAATTTATTAATTCCGCGACCTAGCTTTTCATTCTAGCTTCTTAAGGTAATAATATATATATATTTCAAATATTTCAAATTTTAGTTAATTTTCTGAATTTATTTTGAATTTATTTTGAATTTATAGCCTAAGTAATTGTTTGTTCTTGTTGTTGGTGTTGTTTGTTTGTGTTGTTGTTTTGTCGTATCACTATCGTAGATGGCCTCATCGCCTGTAAGTAATCCTAAGAGGAAAAGACTCAAGTACCAATCGTAGTACCGGTAGTTCAAACTAGACCTTTAACCAAAAAGGAGAAAAGTTTAACCTTTGAGAAAACCGCTAGTGAAGAAGCTAAGCGGCGCGATGATGAGTACTTTAGTAAAAGTAAGGTTTGGTTAGAACGAGGGATTGATTTTTCAAAGATTGGGAAAGAAGTGAAAGAAATTTTCAAGGATAGAGGATGGTTGGATGTAGCTATGGATAGGAAAGATAAGATTAACGTTTCTATGGTATCGAGTTTTATTCAAGATATCTACTTATGATGCCGATACGGTTGAGGAGAGATGACTTATATCCTCTAAGAAGTGTTAATGTTACTTTTACCCTCGCTATGATTAATGTATTCTATGGCTTAAATGATATACCGTAAGAGGAGGATTATCATAATGTGTGGGGTTTAGAACATCCTATGGCCCTACAAACCAAAGCTTATGAAGCCCAAAGAAGCCTTTGACCCCACTCGAATGGATAGAAAATAGGTTTGCTTATGGGAATTGTATTAGGGACATACGGGCAATAAAATGCTTCTTAGGCCATAATGTATGTCCTTCCACACATGTTTGTGCATTTGGTCGAGAGGAAGTAGTTATTGCTTGGGCCATGGTTAATGATATTCCTATAAATCTGGGAAATTGAT